>PVKH010012282.1:0-17346 GCA_004027955.1 Chaetophractus vellerosus | reverse complement strand
GGGATGCTACAGCCTAAAAAGAAAAGGCAGGAGAGAGAGGCTTGGAAGAGAGTCTAGAAATGAAGATTATATCAGTAAAAGTAACTAAAATTGTCAAAAAAGTGGTGAAAATAATATATGACAGATAAAACTCAAAGGTCAAAATGGGTGACATAGAACTAATTGTCTTTATAGTAATAACATTGAATGTTAATGAATTAAACTTCCAATCAAAAGTAACAGACTGGTGAAATGGATAAGAAAATATAAGCTATCTATATGCTATCTAAAAGAGATTTACCTTATACCCAAGGACACCAACAGATTGAAATTGAAAGGCTGGAAAGAGATATTCCATGCATACAGTAACCAAAAAATAAGTAAATAAAAATTTAAAAAGATGGAGTAGCTTTACGTACATAGGATGAAATAGCCTTTAAAAGTAAAATTGTTATTAGAGACAAAGAAGGATATTACATATTAATTAGAGGGGCAATTTACTAGGAAGAAATTACAAACATAAATGTAAATACACATAACCAGGATGCCCCAAAGTATATGAGGCAAACACTGGCAAAACTGAAGGGAGAATTACATATCTTTACAATCATAGTTGGAAACTTCAATACACCACTCTCAGCATCAAAGAGAACATCTGGGCAGAGGATCAATAAAGAAACAGAGAGCTTGACTAATGTGATCAATGTACTAAACCAAAGAGAGTTATACAGAACACTGCGCCCCCAAATAGCAGGTTATACATTCTTCTTCAAGTGCTCATGGATCTTTCTCCAGGATATGTTGGGTTACAAAGCAGATCTCAATAAATTCAGCAAGATCAAAATTAGACAAAGCACTTTCTCTGATCAAGATGGAATAAAGCTGGAAATCAGCAGAAAAGGGAAAATTCACAAATAAATGGAGATTAAGCAATATACTCTTAAATAAACAGTGGGCCAAAGAAGAAATTGTGAGCAAAGTCAATAAATATCTCAAGACAAATGAAAACAAGAACACAACATATCAGAACCTATGGGATGCAGCAAAGGCAGTGCTGAGAGGGAAATTTTTAGTCTTCAATGCTTACATTAAAAAAGAAGAAAACTGAAATCAATGACCTAACTATGCTGCTGGTGGAACTAGAAAAAGGACAGCAAATTATTCCCAAAGAAAGTAGAAGGAATAAAATAACGAAGATTAGAGCAGAAATAAGTGAAATCAAGAAAAACAAAAAAAAAAAATGATAGAGAGAATTAACAAAACCAAGGTTTGGTTCTTTGAGAAGATTAACAAAATCAAAAAACTCTTAGTTATACTGACAAAGAATAAAAGAGTGAAGATGCATATAAATAAAAAAAAATGGATATGGGGACATTACTAATGACCCCACAGAAATAAAAGAGATCATAAGAGAATATTATGACCAACTATAGGCCAACAAACTAGACAATGTAGATGAAATGGATTCCTAGGAATGGACAAACAACCTGCGGTGACCCTGGAAGAAATAGGAGACCTCACAAACCAATCACAAGTAAAGAGATTGAAACAGTCATCAAACAGCTTCCCAAAATGAAAAGCCCAGGACTAGATTGTTTCACAGATGAGTTCTACCAAGCACTCAAAGAAGATTTAATACCAAACTTACTCAAGCTCTTTCAAAAATTTGAACAAGAAGGAATGCTACCAAATTCATTCTATGAAGCCAATATCACCCTAATACCAAAGCCAGATGAAGGTCTTATGAAAAAAGAAAATTACAGACCCATTTCCCAAAGTCATATGGACACAAAAATCAACAAAATACTTGCTAATCAAATTCAACAACACATTAAAAGAATTATTCATCACGATCAACAGGGTTTTATACCAGGTATGCAAGGATGGTTCAACATAAGACAATCAATCAGCATAATACACCACATTAATAAATCAAAGAAGAAATACCACATGATCATACCACTTGATGCAGAAAAGGCATTTGAGAAAATACAGGATCTTTTCTTGATAAAAATACTACAAAAGATAGGAATTGAAGGAAACATTCCCAACATGTTAAAGGCCATATATGAAAAACCCGCAGGTAACATTGTACTCAATGCTAGAAGACTAAAAGCTTTCCTGTTGAGATCAGGAACAAGACAAAGATGTCCACTGTTACCATTGTTGTTCAATGCTCATGGATTGGAAGACAAAATATCATTAAGATGTCAATTCTACCCAAATTTATATACAGAGTCAATGGAATCCCAATAAAAGCTCCAGCATTTTCAAATACATGGAAAACACAAGTATAAAATTTATTTGGAAGGGTAAGGGGCCCAAAATAGCCAGAAACATCTTACAAAGGAAAAGTGAAATTGGAGGACCCTCACTTCCAGACTTTAAATCATATTATCTAACTGCAGGGGTAAAAAAACGTGGTACTGGCATAGACCAATGGAACCAAATTGCTGGTTCAGAAACAGATCCTCACATCTATGGTCAAGTGATATTATACATGCCTGTCAAACCCACCCCGCTGGGGCAGAACAGTCTCTTCAACTATTGGTTCTGGGAGAACTAAATATCCATAGTCAAAAGAAAAAAAGAGGACCCACATCTCACACCTTATATAAAAATTAACTCAAAATGGGTCAAGTATTTAAACATGAAAGCTATTACCATAAAGTTCCTAGAAGAAAATGTAGGAAAGCATCCTCAAGACCTGGTGGTAGGTGGTAGATTCTTAAGCCTTACAATGAAAACATGAGCAATGACAGAAAGCATGGATAAATGGGACCTCCTCAAACTTAAACACATTTGTGATTTAAAGGACTTCATCAAAAAGCTGAAAGGCAGCCCACTCAGTGGGAGAAAATATTTGGAAACCAAATATCGGATAAGGGTTTCATTCCCATTCTACATAAAGAGGCCGTACAACTCAACACTAAAAGAGCAAGCAACCCATTTAAAAAATGGGCAAAAGACTTAAATAGATATTTCTCCAAAGAGGAAATACAAATAGCCAAAAAGCATATGAAAAAGTGTTCAATATCACCAGCAATTAAGGAAATGTTAATCAAAATGATGATATATCATCTCACACCACATAGAATGGTCAATATTTAAAAAAGAAAGTAAACAATGAGTGTTTACTCAGGCAGCTAAATATAAAACTGTGATATGATCCAGCAATTCCTCTATAAGGAATATATCCAGAAGAACTGAAAACTGTGGTTACAACAGACATCTGCACACCAATGTTCATAGTGGTATTATTTACAATTGCCAAAAGATGGAAACAACCCACGTGTCCATCAACCAATGAATGGATAAACAAAATATGGTATGTACATATGCTGGAATACTATGCTACAGTAAGAAGAAATGAAATTGGGACACATGATAATATGCATAAATCTTGAATACATTATGCTAACTGAAATAAGCCAAACACAAAAGGACAAATAAATATCTCAATAATATTAACTAAATATGAAGTATAAACACATGGAGCTAACAGTAGGTTATTAGGTTATAAGAGGAGGACTGCAAAGGAATACTGATGCTTAATGTATGTAGAAGTTTTCATTAACTTAACTGTAAAAGTATGGAAATGGATAGAGTTGATGGTAACACATTACAGTGAGTAGCAGCTGGTTTATAAATGGGATTGTGGCTGAAAACGGTAGTCTAGAGATGTAAATATCAATTAAAAGAAAGCTAGAGAATACTCTAGGGACTGAATAACACAGTGAACCCAGAGGTGGGTGAGAATTGTAGTTAATAGTACAAATGCAAGAATATCCTTCTGTGAACTAGCAAAGATATACATCACTATTGCAGGGTGGTGGGAATGGAGAGAAGCATGGGAAAAATACAATTAATGTATCCTATGGACTATATTTAATAGCAATTCTGTAATGTTCTTGCATCAATGCCAAAGATGTACTGTGTTAATAAAAGGGGGATATAGAAAAATATGCCAAATGTATGCTATGGACCATAGTAAGTGGTAATAGATTATCATTATTAGATGTTATTATCTCATAATCTGTAACAAATGTTCCACATTTGGTGTGTTGGTGAAGAGGTGGTGTATGGGAATTCCACACATGTACTTGATTGTTTTGTAAATTCACAAATTCTGTAATAGAAATATATTCAAAAATAATAAAATAAAAAATATTTAGGAAGTTAATCTTTAAAATGTTTATTGTATACCACTGAATAGAATTCATTATAAAATAAAATAATTAATGCATGCATGATTTTTAAAAAGACTTGCAATTGGCTGTAAGTGTTCAGGTGAAAGGAAGAGTCACATGTCTCTCACTTTAAATCAAAAGCTAGAAATGATGAAGCTTAGTGAAGAAGGCATGTCCAAAGCCAAGATAGGCTGAAATTTAAGACTCTTTTACCAAACAGCCAGGTTTTGAATGCAAAGGAAATGTTCTTGAAGGCAATTAAAAGTAGTTCTCCAATGAACACACAAATGATAAGAAAGCAAAACAGCATTATTACTGATAAAAAGAAAAGTTTAGTAGACTGGATAGAAGATTAAACCAGCCTGAACATTCCCTTAAACCTAATGCAGGCAAGACCCTAAATTTCGTCAATTCTATGAAGGCTGACAGAGCTGTGGAAGGTGCAGAAGAAACTTTTGAAGCTAACTGGTGTTGATTCATGAGGTTTGAGGAAAGAAGACATCTTCATGACATCAATGTGCATGAAACAGCATGAAACAGCGAGTGCTGATGTAGAAGCTGCAGCAAGTTATCCAGAAGATCTAGCTAAGATAATTAATGAAGGTGACTATACTAAACAATCTATTTTCAATGTAGATGAAACTTATTTTGGGAGAAGATAACATTTATGACTTTCACAGCTGGAAAAGAGAAGTCAATGCCTGCCTTCAAAGCTTCAAAGGACAGGCTGACTCTCTTGTTAGGAGTTAATTCAACTGGTGGCTTTAGGTTGAGGCCAAAGCTCATTTTCCATTCTGAAAATCCTAGGGCCTCTTAAGAATTTTATTAAGTTTACTCTGCCTGTGCTCTATAAATGGAAAAACAAAGCCTGGGTGAGAATATCTCTGTTTACTACACAATTTACTGTATATTTTAAGTCCACTGTTGAAACTACTGCACAGAAAAAAAGATTTCTTTCAAAATATTGCTACTCACTGACAATGCACTTTGTCACTCAAGGGCTCTGATGGAGGTGTACAATGAGATTAATGTTGTTTTCATGCCTGCTAATGCAACATCCATTCTGCAGTTGATCAAGGAGTCATTTCTAATTTAAAATCTTATTATTGAAGAAATACATATTTCTAGAGTTTCAATGTCCACACCTCCATCATTATCAACCCTTTGTCCCCATGCTAATTTTCAGGATCCCATTCCTTTCCAGTCAATGCCCTTACTTTAACAGTAGATACCATGCAAGGTTGGGAATTTAGTTTACATTGTAATTCAGCCACTTGTAAAATGAGATTCTGGGTCTGGTTCTCAGAAATCTCAAGTCTGCAGGTACATGAAATATTATTTGCTTTCAGGGAACACATAGAAGCTTTCACATCCTTTGTGCAGTGCTTAAATTGTAAATTTGAAGCCTTGGGCTCATCCCTTTCTTTCATAACTGTGTCCTGCAAATTTAGGAACAACCAGCCAACATAATTATAATTTTTAACTCCACACAACACTGTTAAGTTGTCAAAAACACTGTTACCCATAGCCTTACCTCTTATAAGCATTTGAATAGTCCTATCTGGTGAGGGTTATTTGCTTATCTCTATTGTCAACTCATGCCATGAACTTCAGTGCCATCTTGATTATTGGAAATAGAGTCATTATTGCCTTTGAACCTAATCAGATTAGCGAACCAATTCCAAAACTGCAGAATCAATTCAGATATCTCATCCTTAAGATTATGTTTCCTAAGTACCAGTCCTAGTAAGAAAGTTGTATTAGTCAGGTTCTCTAGGGAAACAGAACCAACAGGAGATATCTGTAAATATTATGAGATTTTTATAAGAATTGTCTCATGTGACTGTGGGAATGCACAACTCCAAATTCCACAGAGCAGGCTGGAAGCTAGGAAATCTGATAAAGGTTTTTGATTAATTACACAAGAGAAGCTGGCTGGCTGAAGTAGAGATGGAAATTCTCCCTTATAAATGCTGAAATTATCACTTCTCCTTTCAAAGCCTTCAACTGATTGGATGAGACTTTTCTCATTGACGGCAATCTCCTCAGTTGATTATAGATGTAATCAGCTATAGATGCAATGTACCAATGATTTAAGTCCAGAAAATGTCCTCACAGTAACAATCATGCCAGTGCTTGCTTGATCAAACATGTGGACATGAAAATCTGCCCTCATTGACACATGAACTTAACCATCACAGTAAGGCTATATCTTCCATACACAATTGTTTCACTGATGGATCTGGGCAGAGTCAGTTGAAAACGTTATGGAAAGAATTCACCACTCTAGATACCATTAAGATCATTCATGATTCATGGGCAGAGGTCAAAATATGAATGTGAACAGGAGTTTGGAAGAACTTGATTCCAACCCTCATGAATGATTTTGAGGGGTTCAAGACTTCAGTCAAGGAAGTAACTGCAGATGTGTTGGAAATATTAAGATTTAGAAGTGGGGCTAGAAGCTGTGACTGAATTTGCTTCAATCTCATGATAAAACTTAAACAAATGAGCAGTTGTTTCATATGGATGAGCAAAGAAAGTGGTTTCCTGAGATAGAATCTATTCCTGGTGAGTAGATTTAGAATATTACATAAATTTTGTTGATAAAGCAGCAGCAGGGTTTGAGAAGATTGACTCCAATTTTGAAAGCAGTTCTACTATGTGTAAAATGCTCTCAAACAGGATTGTGTGCTACAGAGAACATTTTCATGAAAGGAAGAGTCAGTTGATGCCACAGATTTCATTGCTATCTTATTTTAACAAATTGCCACAGCCACCCCAACCTTCAGCAATCACCACCCTAATCAATCAGCAGCCATCAACACTGAGGCAGGACCCTCCCCCCAAAAAAGGATTATGACTTACTGAAGGCTCAGATGATAGCATTTTATAGTAATAAACTATTTCTGAATTAAGGTACATATATGGTTTTTTTGAAACAATGTTATTGCACACAGTAGACTACAGTATAGTGTACACATAACCTTTATGCACTTGGAAACCAAAAAATTTCTGTGACTCTCTTTATTGTGATACTTGCTTTATTGTAGTAGTCAGGAACAAAATCCAGACTATCTATATGAAGTATGATGATATTAAGCCATTTAGTTTCCAATCAATGAGAGAAGATGTGAAGATGGTACATACCTACTATGAGCCAAGAGCTTAACATCCACTGTCTCATTTAATCCTCATGCAAATTTACGATACAATGCATTTTGATCCTTATTTAATAGAAGTGAAAACAGGTTCAGCTACTTAACCAAGGAAACACAAATTAAATAAAAATGGGTTCTGAAATCTAGTTTTCTTGACTCGAATGCACAACACCTCAACATGTCAACCCTGATATAGTCATACAGTGAGCTATAATCTAGCAATAAGAATGACTACACAAAACAAGGATGAATCTCACAAATATGGAGGGAAAAAAGCCAAACATATAAGAACATTGCATTATTACAGAAACAGGTAAACTAACTGATGCTGTTAAAAGCCCAGTAGTTACCCTTTGGGGGGCAGGAGCATAATGCCAGGAAGGGAGCCAAAAGGAGGCCTCTGAGGTACTGCAAATGTTTGTTTCTGGATCTAGATGTGATTGTTTTCAGAAAATTCATCAAGCTATACAATTATGATTTTTTGCATTTTTGGTAGGCACATTTGAGTAAAAAATGTAACCAGAAATGAAACACAATTAAGTTAATTGAGTTGATTTAAAGAAAAAAATTAAGTAAACAAATCAGGGGCATGTGAATGTGATATAATTTTTTTTAAGCTGGTATACAAAAGCCTGACATTTATATAAAAGTAATAGCCACTCACAAAGAGAAGCAACACAGCATATTGACAAAGACAAAGACTTTGATGTTCAGGAGACCACGGGTTCAATCTTAACTTCTTCACATATGAATGGAGACCTTAAGCAAATTATTTAAACTTCCAAGCCTTACTTCCTCATCTATAAACTGGTAAAATGATACCTAATGAAATACAAAAGCTCTTAGCAAATACTAAAATCTCAGTGTCTGTTTGCTTTTTTTGTTCTTTTTTTTCCTAGTAGTATTTTCAGTAGTATTGCTATTATTATAATTCATTCCCTGAGCACTCATGGACAAACTCTTCCTCTACTTAGAAGTAGCAAGACATTGTCTTCTTGGGATACTCTCCACATTACTAAAAGAAGGAATGCTGCTATGTTGAAGTTCAATGGCTTTATATCAGACATTATATTAGTAAATGAAATGTCTAAGATGAGTTGGCACCTATAGAGATATGGCGTTTTCAGAGGATCCCACTAACCTGGTAAAATAGGCTAAGAGGCTTCTTCCATTTACTATTTTGTTCTCTTCTCCATTCCTTACATTGCAAAGGTAAAGTCTAAGGTGAAAATGGAATTTACACAGCTAAAAAACAATTAAAACCAAAGTAAGAAGATGAAAGAAAATAATAAAGAACATAAAACTGGCAAACAACAGAGAAAATTAACAAAACCAAAAGTTGGCTCTTTGGAAAGATTAACAAAACGGAAGAGCTCATAGCAAGGAGATCAAGAGAAGAAAAAGGGAAATAAAAGAGACCAAATTAGGAATGTTAGAGGAAATCTTTTTGCAGAAACTACAGATTTTTAAATGATATGGCAATAATATGAACAAATGTACACAATAACTCAAAAACTTATAAGAAATGGACAAATTCCTTAATAATCACAACTTATCAAAACTGATATAAGAAGAAAATGAAAATTTATTTAGCTTTATATCCACTAAAGGAATTAAATTTGTCATGGAATATCTTTTACAAAGAAAACACCAGGTATATAGTCTCACTGATAAAATCAAACACTTAAGAAAGAAAAAATATCAATCCTACACTTATCCAGAAAATTAAAGAGGAGGGAATACTCACAAAGAGCAGAGAAAACTCCAACATACAAATTTGACAAATGCATTACAAGTTAAAAAAAAAATTACAGACCAATATCCTTCATGTACATGGACTCAATGATACTTAACAAATAGCAAATTGAGTCCAGCAATGTATAAAAATGATAATACATCATCATTAAGTGGGATTTACCCCAAGTTATGCAATGTTGGTTTAACTTGCAAAAAAAGTCAGTATAATTCAACATAGTAAAACCCTTATAATCATTTCGATGCATAAAAAGCATTTAACAAAATTCATTTTCCATTCACAATAAAACCTCTCAGAAAACTTGGAATTGAAGAAAATTTCTACAATCTGATAAAGGACATCTATGAAAAATAGTGAAAGTATGGATGTTTTACACCAAAGATTGGGAACAAGAGAAGAACCAGTTTGATTCAATATTATATTGGTGGGTATTATTTAGTGCATTGTGACAGGGAAATGGAACAAGGCATAGAGCTTGGAAAGGAAATTACTTTTATATATAGAAAATATGAATGTTTACATAGAAAAAAACTAAAGAATATACAAAATAATTGCTAGAATTAACAAATGAATTTATGAAGTTTATAGGATTCAAAGTCAATATACAAAAACCAATTGCATTTCTATATAATAGTAGCAAACAACTGGAAGTTAATATCTTTTTAAACATCTCATTCACAATAGTGTTAAAAAACAGCATATTTTAAAAGTAAGTTTAAAAATTAAGATATAAGACTGCAAACTGAAAACTTCAACTAAAGAAAATCTAAATTAATGAAGAAATATATCATGTTTATGAAGTAAAAGATCCATATACTAAATACGTTAATTCTCCCTAAATTTATATATAGATTCATCTTAAACCAAATAAAAATCCAATAGGATTTCTTGTAGAAATTGACAAATTAGCTCTAAATTGCATATGGAAGAGCAAAGGATCTACATTAGCCCAAATAAACTTGTGTAAAAACAATACTATTGCAAGATTCACACTGCCTATTTGCAAGATTTACTATAAAGCTATAGTATTTAAGACAATGTGATATTGTCATAAAGGCAGACATTTAGAGCAATGAAATGGAGAGTCCAGAAACAAAAACTTACAAAATATTCATCTGATTTTCAACAAATGGTTTGAGGCTATTTAATGTGGGAAAAGACTTTTTCAATGGTGCTAGAAAAAAATTGATTAATATATAGCAGAAAAATGAACCTTGGCTGATACCTTAGACCACAAGCAAATATTAATTCAAGATGGATTATGCACCCAAAATACAAAAGGTAAAACCATACATTTTCTGAAGGAAAACATAGGAGATTATATGAACTTTATGGAAGGCACAGATTTCCTGAGAAGATACAATGAAATAAACATAAAAAGAAAATTGGTAAAACGGACACTATAAAATCCAAAATTTCTGATCATCAAAAGACACCATTAAGAAAATGCAAAGGCAAGCTGCAGACTGGAAAAAAATACCTGCTACACACATATCTGACAAAAGACATGAATCTGAGATATACAAACTTGTACAAATTAATATCTCAAAAGCATACCACCCAATTTTCTTAAAAACTGGGAAAAGGTTTAAAAATATTTAACTGAAGAAAAACTCAGGGGTGGGCAATAAACTCAAGAAAAGGTGTTCAACATCATTATTCACAAGGGAAAATGCCAATTAAAAGCACAATATTATACTATTTTATACCCACTAAAATGACATAATTAAAAAGATGTATGAGAGAAAATGTTGTCAAGGACGTGGAGTAACTAGAACTTTTTCACATTGCTAATGAGGTTTGAAAATAGTGCAACTATTTTGGAGAATTGTTTGCTGGTTTCTTATGAAGTTAAACATATATATGCCATATGACCAAGCAATTCCTCCCTAAATATTTACCCAAGAGAAACCTAAAATATATATCTTCAAAAAGACTTGTACAAGAATTTTTATAGCAACTTTATTCATAATAGTCCCAAACTTGAAACAACCCCAAAACAGGGATGGAAAACCAAATTGTGGCATAGTCGTTCAATAGAATATTATGCTGGAAATGAAAACAGTGCTATCCAGGTACAGGAAACAACACAGATGAATCTCAAAAACATTATTTTGAACAAAAGAAACCAGGAACAAGAGTAATAGATACAAGATTCAAGACATAAGATTATCGCTCCTATTATTCAAAGATTCAAAATTCTGTGACGATATGTATCAGAAAGGTGATTGCCTAGAGTGGATGGAGATTGACTAGAAGGAGATAACAGGCAACTTTCTGAGGTGGGGGAAAAACACTACATCTTGATTAGAGTTGTGATTATGCACGTGTAAACACCGCACACTTAATATCTGTGCATTTCCCCTTAATATTTTTTAATTTAATGAGAAAAATATTATCTGATTCTGATGATCCTAATCAAGGAAATGAAAACTGGTACAATCTACTCTCAAAAATCATTTGGTAATCTCTGCCAAAGATGTTGCACTCAATAGTATGATCTGGCAATTCTACTCCTAGGTATATAGCAAAAAGAAATAAGTCAAAATGTTCACCAAAAGACGGGTACAAAATGTGGTGCATTCATGTAATGGTACTCTAGACAGTCCTGTATGAACCTTACAAACAATGTTGAATGAGAGATGCCAAATACAAGAGCGCACGCTATATGATTCCACTTCAAAAGTAGATCAAATCAATGTCTGGTCTTAGGAAGCAGGAAAGTGGTGATTTGGGGGGCAGATTAGTGACTGGGAGGGGCCATAGGAGGGTTTCTCTTGGACTAGTCATATTCTCTTCCTTCATCTGGTTTCTAGTTACACAGATTCACTTACTTGTCAAAGGTCATTGAGCTATACACTGGTGCTTTATGCATTTTATATATACTAGACTTCTGTAAAAGGTTGATTTAAATAAAACTGTGATTAATCAGAGAAATACACTCCATGCTTTGGTCATGAGCTGTCATTCAAACCCTCAAGAAACAATGTAGCCTGAATTCATCTGTCTAATGATGAGTAAAGGTGGAAGAGGAGAAGTGAGATTTTTAAAATCTTATTTGCCATGTACTTCAGAAATAAGTTTATTTTTATTTGAGCATCTGGCCATTTCAGGTGTCCCTGGAGCAAAACCAAAATTTATAGTTCTGTGGGTATATAGGCCACTTGTTTATATAGAGAATTTTATGGCTTAGTTCCCCAGGCTTATGTCAGTATTGCTGTTGGAGTTTTCTCTGTTAATTACCCTCCGGGATTTCAGTGTGCACACAGATGTCAATTCAGATGGGCCAGTGTGTATCTTTCTGGACTCTGAGTTTTAAGCAGATGGTTGAGTCAAGTTCCCTTAAGGCCAAGCTCATTCTAAACTTTGTCTATGGATTTAATTTGGGAAGAGGGTTCTGTTTTCAGTGTCTAATATGATTTACCCAGTCATTAGCTTCTTGAGTTACTTTTTTATAACATTTCTTTTTCATTTCATGATAAATGCCTAGATATAATAGCTAACACTTTTTAGGAATTTACTATGTGCCAACCACTATCCTAAATCTTTTACACCTAATCATTAAAACTAATCTATGGAATAGAAACTATGAAAACCTTCCCCATTATAAAATTAGGAAAATGAGGCACAGAGAGGTAAGCAACTTGCCTAAGGGCACATAGCTAATAAATGGAAGGTTGAGATTTGATTCCAGGTAGGTAGGATCCAAAGCCTATGCTCAACCATTATGTCATAATGTCCCCAATAAAGAATTAAACATTTGTGAATCTGCAGAAAATGTGCTGAGCTATATCAATTCTCATTATTGCAAATATGTATTCTTTTGGTAAAACCTGTGTCTGGCAAAATGGTTCAAATTGTAGATTTTTCTTAAGAAATAATTGGTTTCAAGTCACAGTACTACTACTTACTCTACTTACCATCCTGATCAATTTATTTATTATGCCTGTCTCAAGTTCCTTATATAGATATTAATGATACCCAAGCAAGAGAATCAGCATGAAGATTAAATGAGATAATGCTTGGAAAGTAACGTTCACCAAAAGACATGTACATATTAAGAACTTAATAAATATTAACCAGGATTATCATTATTCTCATTTATGGCATTGTTATTAGGAACTAAAACCTCTGTAATATTATTCACAGAGGAGGCAGCTGGAAATAAATTTGAACATTTTGCCCCAGCAATCTGTCCTAAAGCATTTCACAGCACAAACACTGTGGCTGAGCTTCTCATTTTAAAGTTCACCTATTCCCAGACCACAGGCTGCCAACAGGACCTCTAAGTCCTGTACATCCAAATTCTGAACATCCAACTCCTCCCACCATGAATGCCCACACCACCTTTGTAGCTACATTTTAATGAACAAAAGGGAAAATCTCAGGGATTTTTTTCCAGAGTGCATGCATTTTTTTTTAATCTGCTTTTGTCCTTTGGATTATTTATCATCAGCATCAGAAATGACAATCAATCAACTATTTTGTTCACATCTTAAATTTCACCTTCGGGCAGAAGGATAATTCAACATGTAAATTTAGGTTTTGTAAACATTTTATTCTGAATCTTCTCTCTCATTAACTTTTGCTTAAATGAAATATACACAAACATTCCTTTTTCTTAGGGTTAAAAGTAGATGACACTATGGACTCACATTTGCTAGCTATAAATGTATTCTGGGAAAATTCTCAGCCAACCTCACAGAGAATACAAACAGTACTGTTAGTAACTCTGGTGTATTTCTAGACAGAATATGAAATTTACCTGCCAGGCTCAAGAGCCTGCAGGACTTGAAATTTAGACTCTGGCTATCAAATATCAATGGCAATGGCAATGCTATAGATTATTAAGATGTTTCTCCAACAGCCTTTCCCTTCTTGTCAGCTTAAATTGTACTAACAAGGGTAATAAGGCAAATAAACATCTGTTGGATACATAGAATACTCCAGAAATTGTGTTATATGTCTTCTTTATATACTTTTCTAATGTAGTCTTCACAATAACCCTAATAGATTATTGCCACGAAACACGTCTTTAGTATTAAAACTAATGCTCAGAAAAGATGTGTGACTCAGCAAAGGTCATACAGCAGAAACTGGAAGTGATGGGATTTAGACCTCCACGTGCCTGGCTTAAAAGAGAATGTTTACTCTTCCCAATAATGACCCTGTTGATCCTTAGAACTAAAGTTTGGATGAATAGGAATAATGTTTGCATTAGAATAAAGAGCTCTTACTTTTGATCAACCATCAGAACCACCTAAGGGATGTTCAGTAAGAAACAGATTCCTGTTTCTTTTCTGCTCAACTTTGCATTGCCCTTTGCTACAGGTACCATTAGTACAATCCCCTAACCCCCCTCATCCCTACATCTGGCCCCCCTTCAGAGGGTCAGCAATCCTCAACATGCCAGAGCCGGCCTGTGCCAGGCCATGAAGCAGACACCCCTTCCTCCACTTGTATCGTACTTTATTACCATCAGTGCTCTTGGTCTACCCTTTACCATACACTGTGTCTCACAGAGTTCTTTGTGAAAACCATCCCCTAAGTTACACCTCTAACCACTTTTTCCATTTGGACTCAAAAATTACAAAAGTGTCTATTGTTTGTGCAGAGGCAGGCCAGAAGTTGTATTCCTTCCTTTGCCCTGATGTTTCTAGGCATTCTAGGTGCTCTCAGTTCTCCTACAACAAAAGCCACTGTGAAAATAAGTTGACACAGTTAGTCCCTTCAAAACACACTTCCCCTCTGCACTACATAATCCATTGAATTAGAAGCCAGCTAATTATCTTTCCTGCTTTATTTTCCTTCTTTATACTTACCACCATCTGACATACTATATATTTTCTTTATTGCTTTCAGTAGTCTATATGTCTCCATTAGGATAAGATCATAAGAGAAAGGGACTTTTTCCACTGCTTGAAACAGTGCCTGGAACACTGCAGGTGCTTGTCTTAGTTCTCCAGCTGCTGAGACATACAATGTGTTGGCCGAACAAAAGGAATTTATTGCTCAGGGTTTCAGAGATTAGAAACCTTGCTTCCTCCTGGGTTCAGTATTGTTCTAGCTGGCCAGCAGCCCTTGTGTTCCTTGACTTTCCCATCACCTGATGATGTCTTCTCCTTTCTCTTCAGGGTTTCGTTGATTTCTCCTCCTTGTGACTTTCTCTCTGTACACATCTCCCTGATTGAGTTTGGGCACACCTTAATTGAAAATTGTATCTTCAAAAGGTCCTGTTTACAGTGGGTTCACACTGACAGGAATGGGATTAAGATTTAGAATATGTTTTTTTCTGGGGTACACAATTCAACCTACCACAGTGCTCATCAAATCTTTGTTGTTAAAATAAATGGAAGGATGAAAGGGAAAGCAGAATAAAAATTGCTCTCAACACTTGGGCAGTGGGTAGCACTGAAATGCTATATAAGACTCAGCAAAATTGGTTTGTCCTGTCTCATTTGAACCAGAGCGCTTGTAGAAGCAGTTAAACCACATCTTATTAACATTGAAACACACAGTCAAAAGTCATTCTATTACACAGTTTCTTTATTCTAATAGAGAAGCTATCAGAACATAGATAAAGCGAATTAGCTGCCTTGTAATTAGACTTCTGGGACACTAAAGGATAACTGTTTCAGTTCCAACAGCCTACACTGAATGCATTAAATATACTGTATTGCATTGACAAAATGAAAAAAAGTGGCATTAGCATGCACTTAAGGCATACATGTTTGTTAAGAATTTCCCTGTTCAGTGGTGGTACAAGCTGTTTACATAGCACTTCTACAAAATATCCCATCATAATGCATAACACGTAGGAGAGACATTGCTTGAAGAAACTGGCATTCTAGAAGCAGTGTTTCTAATTGGTGATTGCCACAATATTGACCCATGTACTGGAATGTTTAGAATCTGTTTCAGGTAGTTCTAACACACTGATTTATTGCTGATAATATTGTTTTCAGTTCAATATGCTTTTTAGAGAGGCTTGATGTCAGAATGATCAGGCTGTATCTTCTGACATCTCATGACTGCCCAGGGTTCACTCACTAATTTTCTTCTTCCCTGCATCAGAGCTCCAGGACTTTTCTTTCAGAGTATCAGGCAAATAGTTGTTGGCATTTCCAGATAGAGAACCATCCTTAGAACATCCACAAAGAGCTTAATACCTAGATGCCCCTCTGCTGTCTGAGGTAGTGTTGATACTAGGTCCATAGAGCTACTTTTCTACCTTGTCCTCTGCTACCAGCCCTGCCCAGGGTTTTGGCACCTCCTCTGGGGCTACTGTGCTCTTGATGCTTTAGCTTGTGCACCCACAGCCAATTTTCCACACAAAGAGAAGTCAGACCTATTACTAAAGCCTATGTGGTCCAGCCTCACTCTGCTTCCCCCACTTAATTCTCCTGTGATGAACAGGTACTTAGTCAGCCCCTGGCCCACTTGCTGTCTCTCAATTTTGGAAAGCCTCATCCTTGCTTTCAGAGCTTTCTACATTTGCTTTTCTTCAGGAACTATGGTACTATAGAACACATTCTGTAACTTACACTTTATCCATCAGTATCTCTCTTTCACCCTTCGTCTTTTCAGGCTTATTCCCTCCAGCATTTAAGCCCAATCATCCCATTCTCTAATTTTTTTTCCCTCAGTCATCCTTTCAGTTTTTTAAAAATAATAACTTCCTCATGTAGACTATACCCTTACACTGTTTCCAGGGAATGGCCTATGCCCTTCTTGACCCTATGTCCTGAAAATGAAAATGATCCTCTGTACTGGTGCCTGGGGAGCTGTCAAGTCTTTCTCTCCTTTTTCCTTCTCGTTCTTCAGATTTTTAATGGGACATTGTATTAGTTTTCTAATGTCTCATAACACATTACCACAAACTTCGTGGCTAAACAACACCTGTTTATTAGCTCACAGTTCTATAAGTCAGAAGTCCACGCTGGAGTCTCTGCTCAGTCTCACTGAGCTGAAATCAGAGTCAGCCAGGACTGCAATTCTCACTTGGCCTCGGGACTCTCTGCTAAGCCCATTGGTTGTTGACAGAATTCATTTTCTTGTGCGGCTATAGGACTGAGGATCTTATGGTCTTGGTAGCTGTCAGCCAGGGACTCCCACTCTTGGGTCCTTGCCACATAGCCCCCTCTGTCTCAGCAATGGAGAACTTCTCTCACATTGAATCCCTCTCATGTTTTGAATCTTTGACTTCTCCTTCTGTGACAAGCCTGAGAAAAAACTATGCTTTTAAAGAGTTCATGTGATT
>PVKH010012281.1:0-17346 GCA_004027955.1 Chaetophractus vellerosus | reverse complement strand
TTGCTTCTGTCATAGGTCAGTTTTCCTGGGACTATAGAGGGAGGAGGGGAAAGACCCTGAGATGGAGCTTTGCCTGTAGGAAATTTACTGGGGAATGTCATTAGACACCCTACGGACGTCAGGCCATTACAATCAACTCCTCCCTCTGCCCATTTCCACAGGGAGCTCTGGAAATGGGATGGCCCTTCAGAGTTAATCTGTTTGAGGGAAGACGGTTGGGCTTTTGTACACTGCTGTGGGCCAGTCACTGAAATATAGACTGTCCTCAGGGAGTGTGAGCACCACAGTATGCACTACACATCCTTTCCATTTGTTCCTAGAATGTGCTGTCTGCCTGGGATCTCTTCTGTGTCCATCAATGTTCGCCTAAACCTTATCCATGTCTTTGATGCCCAGCTCAAATTCCCCCTGATTCATAAACTCTTTCCTGATCCACATGCTGGAAGTAGACATGTCTCTTCCTTAAACCCTAACAGCAGTTTGTGTCTGTCTCTCTTGCACACATTTGTTTATTCTTCTTATTTTTGAGTGCTTACTATATGAGTTGATTGTACATTAATTATCTTACATACTCATTTGCTGAAAGGACTCACAGGGCTCCAACGGTTTATTCTCTCTGGACAGGTTTATTACTAGCAAAGTATACAGAACAGCAACAGCAGGGGAAGGATAGGCATTGAATGGAGTTAGGAAATTTCAGACATATGCTTCATTGCTCTCCCACCACTAGCCTACATAAGACATCTTTTGCCTCCACGTCTTGAACCACCACCTATGTACGTGTGAAACTTCTTGGTAAAAGCAGGCACCGCATTTGCTGGTGGTTGGGCTCTCCTATAGTAAGCTGGTCACATAGGCACGTTCCAGCTATGCAACCGGCCTTGGCCATCAAAAACCACTATGCACCATTGAAACCAGGTAAAAATCATAACGCCAATTATTAAAACTAAACACTTTTATAGACTGGTATGTTCTTACTTCAAAATGACTCACAGACTCATGGTTACAGATCATTACTTATCTTTAGTTAATATTCTACATAGCTTTGGCCAATAGTTACCATCATTCTCCAGGCAGCTTCGGTGATAACTATGCAGTTAATACAAATCAATTGAGTTTAAGTCATGCTTGCACTATGTAAAGAATGTTTACATAGATTTTATGATGGATATAAATATATTTTTTTAAAGCCAAAATCCTTTTCCTCAAAAAGGAAATTCAGTAGGAAGGGGTTAGGTTCAAAAATAAAAACAAGGTAAGGTAGATAATGATAAATTGGTGATTTTTTACATAAAAGGCTATATAAAATTATGTCAGAAACCTCCTGCTAGGCCTCCCCATTCATCATTTGTGTTTATTGAATATTCTACCCTGTATTAAAACCATTTTTATGTGATTTATTCCCCTTACAAAATTGTAAGCTACTTGGAAGCAATTTTTAGATCTTTTTCATCTTTAAATTGTCCATAACATTAAGAAAATAACATGCACATTGTAGATACCCAGTAAATGTTTGTTGAGTTTATCAAAAATTGCATGTGTGTGGCTACCACTGTGATTATCTAATACCCCAGACAGTTCCCTCTACCCTCTCTCCATTATCATCTTTTTGACCTGGGTCTCTCAGGAATAAACTAGTTGACTGACTGGCTATTCTCATGAATTCATGCAAGTGAAATAACATGTTCCCTTATGATACCATTTTAATGTTATTTTTTATTTTATCTTATTTTTTTAATGGGACTATATATATACCTTAACCCAAAGGGCGGAGTAATGGAGGAATTTCCAAGCTAGAACCTCCACTAACTACAATGTCAGGCAAGGCTAGTGCTGTAGGGATGGGTCAAATCATCTACTTTTAATATGTGACTTGACTGTTCTGTTATTTAATGCTTTCCTGGCCCCATTATATTAATGGATTTATTATAAAATATTTCAAACTTACAGAAAAAGTACAGAGAATGCCATAACAAAGATAGGTGAGTGTTTATCTGTGTGTGTATTTGTCTGTGCATCTGTGGGTATGCATCACCTGAGACTATCAAATACTAAGATCTTGTCAAACACGCTATTTAATCCTCCTTAATTTAGTTATTGAATTCTCCTCCTTCCTACCCAAGGATGACAACTATCTTATTACCACATACTTATGTATATGAATAATGCATAGTAACATTTTAATATTTTAAGCTTTATCTAAATGGTTCTTTACTGTATCTAACCTTCTGTAACACGCTTTGTTATTTTTAAAAAATTGATATTTATCTATGTTAATATATTTGCCTGTAGTTCCTACATTTTCACTGCTGTATAGAATTTCAATGTGTGACTATATCACAATTCATTTATCAATCTCTATTATTGGACATTTAGGTTATGGCAAATTTTGTTTTGTTTCTGTTGCATACTATTTAACATGATCTTGTGTAATCACATATGAACAGCTCATCACTGCACTTGATATAAAGTAAAAAAGGTAAATATAGGGAACCAGCTGTGGCTCAATTGGTAGGGCTCTGGTTTACCACATTGGAGGCCCCAGGTTCGGTTCCCGGGGCCTCCTGGAGAAGGCAAGCCGCCACGTGGTGAGCTGACTCAGTGAGATGCCGCAGCAGGGGGAGACAAGCAGACACAGAAAAATGCAAAGCAAATGAACACAGCAAGCACAAGCAGCAAGGGGGGATATATAAATAAATAAAAATAAATCTTTAAAAAAAAAAAGGTAAATATAAATCTAAACACCCAACGAGTATAGAGTCAACTACTTAAATTTCTCGGTTTCTATGATATTGCCAGAGTTTACTTAGACACTAATGTCTGAAGGAACATAAAACGCTTTTACAATTCAATTTTAAATGTACTAGAATTGATTATTTAAAAATGTATTAATTGTGAATTGAGAGACTCCTATCATGTGTACTTGTAAGGAGGATGGCCTTTAAATCAGATGCCAGTGGGTTTCTGGATCTGCTGTTGATTAACTGAGAGACTTTGGCCAAGGCATTTAACCTCCTCGAGTCTCAGTTCCTCATGAATTAAAAGGGGATTATCATTGCACCTATTTTATAGGGTTGTTATAAGTAAGATGTAAAAGCATGGAAACTAAGGGTTTGGTACAATCTAAGCAAGCATCAACAAATATGCAAAAAAAATCTATTGGCAAACTTGAGAGTCTATGCCTAGGGAGGGTGTGTGTGTTTGAGTGTGTGTGTGTGTATAATTTTAGTAATTGAAGAAGCTATATTAGACTTAGATGACTGCTATTATAAATAGAAACTTTTCAAAAATTTGGGGTCAAAATTGTAGGTCTCCATAGGGGTAAGCTGTTATAAAATGAGATATTTGCAACCCCAGGAGCTAAGTGTTCTTAGATAGAATTTGAAAATTCACCATAGCATGCAGAATTCCATTCCTCCCCAAATTGTGTTGAAGTAGCACATCAACGGGAAACAGGAGCCCCCTTATTTTTAATACAATTCAGGGTTTGTGAATACAAAGAGGAGTGTTATTTTGTTAATAAACAAAGGAGCATTTTTAAAATAAAATTTTATTGAAGTATATCATTCATACATAAACATACATAAACAATAAGTGTATAGTAAAATTAGTGAATTTACCAAACACGCTTATCATTAGACAAGGCTCCCATACATCTCCCCACCACCAACACCTTGCATTGTTGTGATACATTTGTTACCAACTATAAAAGAGCATCATCAAAATATTACTTCTAATTATAGCCCATATCTTACATTTGGTCAAATGAGCATTTTTATTATTAATGAGATACCAAATATTTGAAGAAGAACTTTTGGAAATCACTGTGCTTGAAAATTAGGCTGAATAAAAATTAGTGATGGGGACTTTTAAGGCTTCACCACAGGTTTTCCATTTTAGGTGCCAACTGGACACCTTTTAAACACCAAAAGGTATGCTAGGGAATGCTGTGGCCCACCATGAATCTGTACAAGAATAAGCATAATATACTCTTAACAGAAATGGGTTTGCTTTGCTAAATTTTCAATAAATGCTGCAGATCTGGCAGGAATAGGATGAGTCTAAGTCTGTCTTTCGTATGCTAATGTGCTTTTACAGCAAAGGAATTTGAATTAACACAGACTGAAGTATCCTTGAAGAGAGACATTTATCTCCTTATTGCCTTCTGAGATGGATTGTTCAGAGCTAAAGGAACAGCAGGCCAGAACCAAATCTCCTGCTGCCCTATATGGTGTTTACAATCTCCTTTTAAATAACACAAAGTCAGGGCAGCATCCCTGCCAGACTAGCACTTCTTCAGGAATCATCCCATAATGTGACAGGATTGAAACATCTCTAATACAAATCAACATTATTATTTTCAAAGTAAGCACCTTAAAAGGTTGCTTGAGTAGGGAAGACAAATTTTCTGAGTTATATGCTATTTTTCAGTTAATGTAAGATTGCACTGTGAAATGCATTGCACTAAATGTTACATTTTATTCTGATACATTTTTAGTTGAACTGTGTATACAGTGTTAGATGTTTGATTAGTGTTAATATGTAAGATGCAATGATTAGGTATGATTGCTGTTTTAAAATACCAAACTCCTTTTTGTATTCCTCCTTTGCTCTCTAACAGACTGAGAGAACAGAATTTGTAATTTAAAATATATTGATTTTGAGCCATAAATTAATCTTTAGATTACAAATTTATTGTTATCTAAAATAATAGCTAGATGGTAAAATAACTTTTGTCTGCTAAAATGGTGTCCAACTTCTATGTTTTACAAATTTTGTCTAAAGCCATTTTGTCTTTTCAATTCTTGAACTTTAATTTAAGATGGGGGGCTTATAGCCAATGGTTTTGTACAAACATTTGAGAAACAACAGCAAGGAGGTTGGCCTTATAAAGGAGTTGCTTAAATGATCATGGTTGAACTAGTTAGCTTTCTTGTTCTAACTTTAGTTTTGTTTTTGTCTAGATAGCAAGGGATAGCAGAACATGTTTTTGTTTGTTTTTCCATATAAACAGTCATTCTTAAAGAGTTTATTTATGTGCCCTGAGTTCTTAATTAATTTTGCAAGAGTTTTTCTGCTATTAAATTCTGATTTTGAGTATGTTTGCTGATTAATTCTGTAGTTACTTGAAGTGAATGACAACTATCAATGAAGGGGAAGTTTCACACATGGTCGTCAGCATTTTAAAAATACTGTACTAAGAAATACTCCTGGAACTATATTTTGACAAGGTCTGCATCCCCTTAAATGTATGTAAAATCAGCAGGCAAGTTTCTCAGTAATCTAATGATCAGTTATTTCTCCTGTCATCACATATCAAGTCATAATTTTCCTCTGGTAGTATTTAACTTACCTGACTCTTGCCGCTATTAATGTATTCCTGTAGCTTGTAAAACATCTAGTTATCACCCTGTCTATTTTAGCTTGTTCATACTAATGATTTATTTTCATTTTCTCTAGGATATAGACCGCAGCTAACTGGATTTGATTTATAAGAGGGAAAACAACAGTCAATGGCCACTCTCACCACGTTGGTACTGTGGAAAACAGAATGGTCAATAGAATATGGTCTGATAAATAGAGATGATTGAAGATGCTGCTTCAATACATGTGGAATCAATGGGAGATACTTGCTGCATGAAGAGCTTTCTGAGCTTTTCTCGATAAGCTCACCTTTAAGAAATCGGAGGCATTGTCTACCATTATACAGTCTTTCTCAAGTGGATACAAATATGTTTACCTTGCTGTAACCAGACAAATAGACAACTAATGTGGGACCATGGCACTGCCCAAATGCACGTGGCCAAATTATGTTTGGAGAGCTATGATGACGCGCTTGGTACACAGGGGATTGGGCGTCTCATTGACTCTCTGTATGTTTGGATGTTTGCTTCAGGCTGCTCATGTGTTCTCACAAAAATTGGATGATGTGGACCCACTGGTGACGACCAACTTTGGCAAGATTAGAGGGATTAAGAAAGAACTCAATAATGAAATTTTGGGGCCTGTTATTCAGTTTCTTGGGGTTCCATATGCAGCCCCACCAACAGGAGAACATCGTTTTCAGCCTCCAGAGCCACCATCTCCTTGGTCAGATATCAGGAATGCCACTCAGTTTGCTCCTGTGTGTCCCCAGAATATTATTGATGGCAGACTACCAGAAGTCATGCTTCCTGTGTGGTTTACGAATAACTTGGATGTGGTTTCGTCTTACGTACAAGACCAGAGTGAAGACTGCCTATATTTAAACATTTATGTCCCAACTGAGGATGGTGAGTTTATTGCAGGAAAAACAGGGAGATATATTTATATTTTCCTTTTCTATTCTAAGTTCTAACAATATTACTTCATGCGTACTGGTAGCATGCATGGCTTTTCCTGTTGGCATGTAGACATATTTTACATGCGTGCATGCTGCTTTTTTTGTTTATGTGTGTTGGTGTATCTGTTATTTTTTTCCAGTGCCTACTCATTTCTTTCTTCCACAGCACGTATATTTAGGTAGAAATGGGTTCCTAATTTCCATTTCCTACCAAATGACTTCTGAGAAGATGCATCAACATTTCTCCATTGCATGTGCAGGCTCAACGAATTGGGGATCTTTGGCACTCAGTATACGCAGGAGCATATTAAGTTAGATGGTGGTGTTGCATGTTCCAGCAGTCTGTGATGGAGCGCCATGTTATTTTCTAGTCTTCTATTCATTTTTCAGTAAAAAGAATATCCAAGGAATGTGCCAGAAAACCCGGCAAGAAAATATGTAGAAAAGGAGGTATGTATAAAAGTGGAAATAAAAAATGGGGGAAAAAGCTTGCAGAAGAAGAACAAGATACTCTCCCTAAGGATGATTTGCTGATGCTGGGAAAAGTATGGTTAGGTGATATTTGGAACTTAACAAGGCCTGTCAAAGAATAGATAGGAAGATGGCTAAGGAAAGCTGTAGCTGTGAAGGTAACATTGGCAAAGCTCATCGGTGGTGCCTTTGTGTTCTTTCTGGTGCTGGTAGCACAGATAACAGCTGGATCTGCTTTGAGTCTGTGTTTAGAGGAGGCGGTACTTAGGATAACACGTTGCCTACAAGGAACCCAAACCAAGTTGCGTTACCGACTGGTCTCTGAACCCTTTACAATAGATATTGTTTTCTGATTCTCTTAAAATTTATCAGTTCGGCCACAAACCGAGTTTTTTGTTTGTTTGTTTAATCTTACCTCCTTCCGACCACCCTGTGGATTTTCTCATCAAAGGGGTAAATTTGCAGTAACTATTGGGCAATGTCCATTTTTAAGTATGGTATTTTTTTTTTCCTGAAAGTCTTTTTACTTTTAGATATTTGTCTAGAAGAGACCATGATTTTGCAGGTTTTATACTAAATATTTACAGTCTTAAAATTACTGTAACATTTTTATATTTGTGTTAAACAATTTTAAACAGAGAGAACATGACTCAGAAGCTACAATTAAATCAACCTTCAAATCATCCTCTAGCCAGATTGAACAAATGTAGACACTGACAGCTGCAAGCTTGCATCTGAATGTGGCTTGTCCACACTACAGTTTTATATAACATCCAGTAAATCACTTGTAGGAGAATATAATTTTCTATGGCAGTAAATCATCTAAGTGTTATTTTGACCTTATTCATAACTTTGTGGAATTTCCAATCTTCATACAGAAGTCATATTAATATTCTAGTGCTGCACGTTCTATCTCTCTATACTTCTAATCTCCTGGCTGGACCAAGTCAGGTTTCATTACAACATCCTTGTGGGGGTCGGGGTGGGGGAGTGTCTCTTTTATTGGGACTGCATTATATGGAAGAAGCTTCATATAACTAAATTCTCAACTGCAGATCAGAAGTATTTACTCAAGTTGAGTTTTTTTAAATTTTTTTATTTTGTTCTTGTTTCTTTGGTAATGCTGTTAGTTACGGGAATTAATCCTTATTTTTTAATTGATGCCATGATTTGGATTAAAAGCATGGCATACTTAAGAAGAAAGATAAGGAGGCAACAAAAGTGTTTGAGAAAACTAAGAAAAGTCTCTTGTTTTTCCCCAAACAAGAGAATAACTGCAGTAATTTACATGTCTTCAGCTCATGTACAGTACTGCAGTGGTTATTATTATGCAGCTCATCAAGCATGTGTAATTAGCTAAGTGACTTTCACCTCCTATCACAAAGATGTTGATTCACAAAGTCATAAATAAAGATGCTATTGAAGAATGCATAAATAGAGTATTATACATAAAAGTATGTACAATCAAAAAAAGATAAGGACATCAAAAGGTAAGCTAGTATGTGAGAAAGTGACCTTTCTTCTCATATATAACTTTAGAGGAGAAGGAATTTATTGGAAACATCTTCCTCATTGTTCTTAGGTCTGTTGGTTCTATCTTCTTTATAAGAGAATTGACAAAGTGGTATGTAGAGCTTTGCCATTTATTTGGCAAACTTTAAACTGATTTATAATTAGCCTGTGGACAACCTCTATAGTTGCCCACTTTGGCCTGTGTGATCTAGTCCAAATCTATGATGTGAACATTGCAAAACACATGTGTATTTTGCTTTGGAATTTAATATCCTATTATTATTCAGTAAGTTCTGCTCACCTATGAGCAGTTTGCATAATATCTGTAAGTCTAAATAACAAATAATTTAAATGCAATTTTCCATATACTCTTTTAAAAATAAACAAAGCTTTAGGTCTTTTAATTATAGTAGCAGAAAGTTTTTCCCAAACATTTATTTTGTTTTTCTTCTTCCCTATAGTGAAGGGTCTTTTTAGGTCACTTGAAAAAATCATTTTATCGTGGTTCAAGAAATTAGTAGTCATTTCTTCTCTAAATATGCAAATAAATTGACATATATTATATATGGAACATAGTTCTTCAGCAGAATTCCGGAAGTTTTTAAATGATAGTTCAGAAATTACAGGAGTAAGTGTATAACTTCCTATCTAGCTGCTAATGAAATTATCATTTATCTTTTTTTTAAACTTCTAAGTACACAATTATCTGTGCATGCTATATTCATTCAAAATGATTTCCTAATTCTCTCTTAAAACCCAGATACTGTTCAAGAGAGTGAGTAATAAATGGCACAGACAAAAATCCCTCTTCCCGTGGAACTCACATTTTAGCTTCTTTATAAAGAACAAAGCATTTTCTGTCCTTTGGTTTGTCTGAAAGGAAGAAAATCCCCTCCCCCTCCAAGAGATATCTTGTTATAATTTCTAAGCAGAGCTTTTGTAAAATTTTCTGGATCAAGTGAAGAAAAAAAACCACACTTTTTTTTTTAAATCAACAGGCTGTCTCTTCTCTTTTAAAACAGGTCCCAGTTGCACTTTTTAATCTATCTTTTTATATTTCCCATGATAGTTTTAACCATATGTTAATTACTCTCCAGATATTTCTTCAGGGCTTTATCCTTGCTCAATTGAAAGGAAGAATGAATGCTTAAAATGAGATGACTGTCAACATTTGGGTTAACCAGCAGATAATATTTTGATAGGAACTGGAATTTGGGTGGGGAAGACAGACATCTGCCTTTATATATCAGGTGCTTTGTATAAGTTAGCCACTTAATGATCACAACAATCTGAGAAAAGCATACTACTACCCCTATTTTTACAAATATTAGATGTGTTTCTATTATACTAGATAACTTCCTGCAGATGGTTTCTATAACAAAGGCTTGCATCTCTCCATCCTTTCTCCCTCTGCTCTTTTGCCCTTACAAACATATTATGCATTCTTTTCCTCTCCCCATTGACATAATTATACAGCCTTAACGTTCACCTTAGTTGAATCAGTCAAACTGATGTTGGCAACTAATTTCCAGAAAACATGCTCAGTACCCTTTTTAATCAATACTTTTAAATAGCATGTAGGTTTCTCCTTATCACAGTCCTGACCATGATCCCAGCAAACTCCTCCCTGATCCTATTACAAAGTAGCTTTAACTTGATTAAGTTTCACTTTCTTTCTCTAGGTTGCTCTCTTATGAGAGCTGTTTACAAATGGTAAAGTGGCCAAATATTAGACAGTAATCATGAGAAGAAGCAACAAGGGACGGAGAGAATACACAAACAAATTGGCTCATGGTTACTTTAGAGTTGTGTAGTTTTTTATTTCTCCAGCCGTTTGACTGTAATTGGCAAAGCTCTTCTGAGATGAATGCAGAATTACTTTTCATTTTTGCAGTTGTGAGAAATTGTTAAATCTACTTTTTCATTTACCCCCATTTTTTATTAAGCAAAAAATATTAGAATCTTTGTACATGAGTCTAGAACAATTCTTTAACTCCTTGAGCATTTTATTCTTGATTTTCATTAGTATTTTACTTTTTCATGCTCTGATTAATACTCTTTACCTGAGGTAATATTGCATTCATTCAAGAGCCTTTCCGTAAATTTAGGGTTTATTTCATTGTTTGACATGGAGACTGGTTTTTCTCTAATTAAATATGCATAGCAGTGACTGCTATCATCTTCAGTAATTTAGGGTTTAGAATTATTTTCCAGAATCCCCTTTTTTCTTGTTTATAAAGCTCTAATTTATTCATTCATTAAACACATATTTATTGAGTGCTGACTCTAGGCCCAAAAGATATTTCAGTGTACACACACACACACACACACACACACAAAATCCTTGCTCTCCTAGAACTTACATTCTAGTATGTGGCTATGTGGAGACAGATTGTATACAGTAAACAACTAAATTAAAACGATGTTAGAAAGTGAAAAATTTGAAGAGTATGGAGGACCAAGAGTGCTGTTGTGGAGGCTGAAGCTAATTTTAAAGAGGATGGTGAGGGCAGATAGGTCTCATTTGAGCAAAGCCCTGAGGAAGATGAGGTGAAGATCTGGGAAAAGAGCTAGTGCACAGGCACTAGGGTGGGGGTCTGCTGTGCATAACTGAGGAGCACCTACGTGGAATGAGAGTTAAAAGGATATGAGGCCTGAGGGAGCAAGTCATATTGGGTCTTGTTGTCCTATATGTGGGCTTAGGGTTTTACTGAATGACACAGGCATGATATCACCTGACTATTTTGAAAAGACCACTCTGGCTGAGTCGATTGTAGGAAAGCATGGAGAAACTCAGGGAGCAGTTAAGAGGCGACTGCAGATGAGAGAGAGCCTGATCCAGGCCCAGACCAGTGTGGTAACAGTGAAAATGGTAGATTCAAGATATATTTTGAAGATTGCATTTCTTCATCAGCTTGTTGGGGACTGTGACAGAAAAATAGAGATCAAAGAAGATTCCTAGATTTTTGTTCTGAGTACCTGGAAGAATACATTTGCCATCACTTAAGGTAGAAAAGGAGGAAGGTAAAGTGGTTTGGGGGAGACATGGTCAAAAGATTAGAAGTTTAGTTTTGGACATGTTAAATTTGAGAAGACCCTTAGATATCAAAGAGCTAGTTTGAAGTTGGGAGTGTGGTCTGGGTGTAGATATAAGTTTGGGAACCATTGTGCTATAGAAGGTAAATATTTTAAGTCATGAGGTTGAGTGAGAATAAAAGGAAGTGAAAGAAGATAGAGAAAAGAAAAAGACAGCAAGGACTAAACCATATGGGCATTCCAATATTAAGAATTCTAGGAGAAGAGATGGCACAGGAGACAGAGAAGCAGTTACCTGTGATATGAGAAGTAAACCCTTTTTTTTTTTTAATTCAATTTTCCCGGGAGCTAAGAAAATGCATCAAAGTAGACAAAGTGATCAACTCAGCCAAATGCAGTTTAAGGGGATGGTGAGGATCTGACACACTGGAGTGAGTCTACGACAGAATGGGAGAAGATTTAGAGGCTGAGCATAAATAACTATTTTACAGAGTTTTGCCCTAGAAAGGAGCAGAATAAATAGGGGAGTGAGATAATAAAGGTTGTTTTGTTATTATGGAACAAAAAAGGGAATGGTTTCATACGATAGGGAGGAAACAATAATGTAGGAGAGAGATGGTAGAGTTACTGGATCAATATCCTTGAGTTGGTGAGAGAGATGGGGTATGTTACAAAAAGGGAGGTTTTGGATGAAAAGAGCATGCATAGATAATCAAAATTAACATGTAGCTAGGCAATATGCAAGGATGTGAGTACATGGGTAGAAGTGGTAGCGGGGTCCCATCATGTTCAATTCTCAATGTTTCAATTTTAAGTGTTTGGTGTATAATATTAGGGAAAATGGAGATGGAGTAAACATTAGTGAGCTCTTGCTATGCTCTAGTCATTTGACCTTACTGATTTATTTAATATTACAGCAATCCTATGAGATTCTTATCCTTACTTTATGAATGCAGAAATGGAGGAAAAAGAGGTTAAAATGCCTTGTCCAAAATATACACTTTATTGGTGACCAGCTATATTTCCTTTGAGGAGATTATTTTAGAATGAAGAGAATAAAACAGAACAACAAAGAGAGTGTAAGAGCACAGCAACAATCTGCCAATATACAATCCCCAGATTGAAAGAGGAAAGAAAATGGTGGCCATATGCTAGTAGAAAATATAACTACACACTGAAATAATACAATTTTTGGTTCTTTTGGGGTTTAAAGAAGAATAGGAAACCATATTGAACCTGATTTGGCTTCATATTTGAGTTAGTACCGTTGAACAGATGTGATCAATTCTTCTAAAAACTAAACAGCCTAAGTTGGAACTCTGAAATGAAGGAGATCTAAAGGTTATAAGATTTTGAAAAACAGCATCAATTGTTCCATTGTTTACTGACAGGCAGAAAGAGTTTCCTGAAGCAAATGATTAAAAGACCATTATACTTGTCCTACTCAATTGTTCCACAGAATAAACACTTTTTTTTTTCCTTACAGAAACTGGGGCTGAAGTTGAAAACATTTAAGACTTATGCCACAAAATAAATCCTTTGTTGAAACTGCTATCCTTTCTTCAGTCCCGTGCCTATCCAATATAATATCTTTTCCTTGTATTGTTTTCATATATACTAGATTAACAATTATGATGTAATTTTTGTTTTAATTCCTGTTTCTATTACTTTTATGACAGATTTGGTTGCTGATCACTTAATATTTTTTCTATGAAAATTCTTTTCTCCCCCAATGGTGATACCTGGTAACATGTTTAGGAAATGACCCACTTCAAAAATTATACAAGTATATAAATTTGTTATAAATAATCATATAACTCATTCTGGATCTGATCATTGTAAACTCTGGAGTAGATATGGATGCATCATTTCTAATAATAAATCTTCACATAGCCCTTTATAAGTGGACAGAGTACTTTATGTAACCCTTTCACTTACGTTTATTTTTTCGGTTGGAAAATTATTGCTCATTGGGGTTAATTAACTAGCCCAAAGTCACATGGCTACTAGTTAGGAGTCCTGGGACACCTGTCCAAATCATAACCCCAAGTTTCATGTGCTGTCTCCTTCACTGCAATGGTGCTTCCTTTGCTTTCCTGAGAAGTTTCTTTAATTTGTTTTTAAGTATTTTTCTATCAAGGTAGGATACTATGCAGCATACCAGATGCTTCTAAATATCCAACTGTTTGACTCTGCGTAGACAAAACGATCCAGATTTTTTTTCCCTTTCCTTGAATTTTAAACATTTCATCCAGATGGTTGCTTACATGCAAACATGATTTTAGTTAAAATTAAGATCCTACCAATTTAAAGGGTTGATTTTCAATTCCATTTCTTTTTGTAACATTTAGGAAATTGGACAAAGTTCTTTTTAAAATAATTTTTAATTTAGGATCTATTTCTATGTTTACTGTAATCCTACTCATCTGGGATCTATGTAATGATAGCATTAGAGCAGCTTAATTACTACGGCCCATCATGTTCATTAACGCATGTAAAATGTTGCAAAAATAAGTTTTAAACAATGAAGATAAGAACATTTAAGCAAAGGAGCTGGGATCATTGCAGCCATACTGGTATTTTCAAAAGTAGAAAACCTTGATTAATCAACAGAGGGCTTAATTTGATGCTCCCCATTCCAGGGCTGAGGAAGAACTCTTCCTTCTATTCTCTTTTCCTTTGCGGCAAAGGCCTTTGAGGTGATTACCATAAAAAAGGAAATAACATGTTGTCTCCTAGTTCTAGGAGGATGACACAAAATGCCTTCCTTCTTTTCTCTTTCTCTCACAAAACAGCTCCCATTCTGCTTTCCCCCCAAAACTTCAGTCCCCACTTCTAGAATCTTCTTTCCCAGTTCCTTGAACTGGCAAATGGAGGGAGGAGGAGAGGGCCCAGGACATAAGTATGAGCAGCACAAGGATGGCATTAGGGCGCAAAACATAACCCTGCCAAGTGGATAGGACGCGCATGCGGATACTCTGCGCTCAAGCAGAGGGAGAGCGGGCCTTGGAATAATCATTATGAGCATACGTGCCCTTCCTGATTTGGACTTCTGGGCCTCTCAAGAAGAGATATGTTCCGTGACTGTGATCCTTAGAAGAGGAACGCCAATAGCTATTTCTAACTCTCCATTTCTGCTATTGCTAAGTTCCTGCTCCTCTCTTCCTCACGTCCCCATCTTTCCAGGCAGTGAGCAGGTCAGGCCTCAGTTGCAGCTGTGAACTTTCATCAGAGAACTGCTAAGTTGCTATGTGGAGATAGTAATTTACAAGCTGGGGAGATCCTGAGGTTTCTGAGGTGCCTCTAAGCCAGTGGAAAATCAGCCTTCCAGGCCCTGCCTCGACCTACCCCAACGCCCCACCTTCAGGCACACCCACGCTCACATACTGGACACCGTCAGAACAGCTAGGCTTTCATTTCTTATTCATAAAGGGAGTCCATCCACAATGCCAAGTTATATATTTTAAAAGGGGGGCTGGTAGTGGATTCTACTGCTTGAATAAAAGTTTGGAAGTCATTTATTTAGGGAATTAACTTCATTTCAATGAAAAAATTTTTTTTATAAATTTGGATTCTGAGGAGAAAATTTTCTCCTATAAGGACAACTTAAAATATTTTGTATTCAAATGTATGCTGAAAAAACAGGGAATAGATTTTCATTTTCTGTTTTTAGTTTATGAAGACCTTCGACCACCTATGGAATTTAGCAAAGCACATTTTGAGATGGAAGAAACAACTTTGTAGAATGGTTAGTGGGGTCAGACTTTCATTAAATGGAAACTTTGTCCCAAGCAGTGCTTGGCTCTTGTTAATTTATGTACGATTATTATTTTCAGTAGTGTTTGTGTGCTGTGTCCTAAAGCACTGCCTCAGTTTTCCTTGTGTGGCTGTTCCCTCTGTCTCTCAGTCAAAGCCCACTCTAGGCAAAGTCCCATGCCACGCTGGAGGTGCGGTTGGGCCAGATGCCTGCTTTGCCATCAGGGAGCTTACAGTGCAATGACAGTCTGCTAGTAACAAGAATCAAGACATTTTTGTTGGCAGCCAGGTATAAATTGCCAAGTAAATCTAAGTCTGCTGATATTTGGCATTGTGTTCCCTATAATAAAACATTTAATTAAATCTTTAAATGTGTGTGGAGCACGAAATATGCACATCAGGCATAACCAAAACTATAATTATATCAGCCTGTTGCTTGAGCCCACCTTAGTTGTTCTGCCAAGAAGCAATGGTTTAAAACTTTCCATCCATCTGTTTCAGGGGGAAAAAGCCTACACCATACCTATACAAATCTCTTTAACACTTAGGAATGCTTTGGCTACTGATACAACAGCTGGTGAATTCTTGTACTAGAGGCTGTTGCTTCCAGAGGTAAATTAACAGCTGCTGCTTTGGGCTTCTTTTCACAATTTTGTTGAGTATCTGTGCTGTGCAAGGCCCTGTAGTAGGTCCCAGAGATACAGAGATGAAGCAGACATTAAAAAGCTGCCCTCAAAGAACTCACTTCTCCTGGGGGAGGCAGATACGGAAAGAGAGCCTGACAATGTAGCAAGCAGCCTGAGGAAGGGAAGCAAGGGGCATTATGGGAACACAGAGTGGGAGAGGCACCTACGGTTTAGAGACATCAGAGAGGTTTTGTGAAAGTGTTCCTTCACACAAATGCCCAAGGATGAATATCATCGTCTCTCATTGCCTTTAAAGCCTAGTGCTGTTTGTGGGACCATTCTACTGAGTAAGTCTCTTTATGTCTGCATGTATGTATGCCTTCTCCTTTTTTTCCAGATAGTAGTTGTTTTTTCTCAGTTTTCTAATCTTTCCTGGCTTTAGGAATGCTAATTTCCCACTTCTAATGTGCTGCATCTGATCTGTAATGGACTGGAAAACTGAGTAACCACACTTTTTTAAAGACTTGTTTTTGAAATAAGAAATAGGCTCAAAATGAGGGTTTCCACTATGAGTAGCATGTGGCAACTTGAACACACAGACTTTGTTAGAAAGTCGTTTTGTTTGATTTTATGTTCTGATTTACTAAGGCTGCTAACGAATGAGATGAGTGAGATGTTTACTGATAGTGAATCTACAGGGGCAACCTGTCTCTTCCCAGGTGACCTTTCAGGAGCATGCACAGGTAGCATTTATCCTTGATACTCAGAACACCTGCAGACATGGTCGTTCTACCTCACTACACTCCTTCCCTCCTTCTTTACTTCCCTCAGCCTAATCGAGAGCCACCATCATTTCTTGCCTGAACCACCACAATAGCCTTGAACAGGTCTTCATGTTTCCATCCCTGCCTCCTGGAAGCCAACTTTCACATAGTAGCCAGTGTGAGCTTTACTTTAAAGCAGGGGATCTTAACAAGGGGTCTGTGAACTTGAGTTGAAATTCAAAGACATTATTCTTGTGGGGACGTGTTGGTGCAGGTGTGATATATTTATTAAATAATACACAATATAGTGTGGACTTAATAAGGGGTCCATGGTTTTCACCTGACTGGCAAAGGGGTCTGTGGAACAACAAAGGTTAAGAACCCCTGCTTTAAAGTCTGAAATAAGATCATATCTCCCCTTTCTCCATCCCCTTCAAGTGTTTCCTATTGTTTTTAGAACGAATGTAGAACTCCTTATCATGGTAGATTAGACCTTGCATGGTGATTCCTGCCCACCTGTCTTATTTGCTGGGCTGCTATGACAGATCCCATACAATGGATGGCTTAACCAACAGGACTTTATTGTCTCACAGCTCTGGAGATTAGAAGTCCAACATTATGGTGTTGTGGCATTGCCAGGCCATGCTTTCTCCCGCAGTGTTTAGTGTTCTGGAGATAACTTGCCAGCAATCCATGGTGTTGCTTGGCTTGTCGATGCATCTGTGCCTCTGTCACATGGTAACCTTTCTCTGCTTCTCTGGCTTCTCCTAACTGAATTTTCTCGGCTTATAAGGACTCTAGTCGTATGTCTTAAGGCCGATCCTGATTCTATTTGGCCTCATCCAAATAAAATCTTTCA
>PVKH010012280.1:0-17349 GCA_004027955.1 Chaetophractus vellerosus | reverse complement strand
ATAGGGTCTGGATGTCTCCAGAGCCCTCAGGAGCCCTGCTATTTGAGGTAGAATTTACTTTGGCAGACAATGAGATCCTGCTGAGACATACATAAGTGTAACCTCTGGAATGACTTCCCGACTCACTTTGAAGTCTCAGCCATATAAACTCATTTATCTTTACCTTTTCCCCTTTTTGGTCAATCTCTTTCTCCAATTGCATTTTTAGTTGGTGCTTGGTAGTAATCCCTCGGTGCCAGGGAGGCTCATCCCTGGGAGTCATGTCCCATGCTGGGGATATAGTAATACATTTATAGGCTGAGTTTGGCTTAGAGAAAGGCCACATTTGAGCAACAAGGAGGATTTCAGGAGGTAACTCTTAGGCATACTATAATACAGGCTAAGTTTCAATTTGAAATGTAAAGGTCCATAAGTACAGTCATCAATATCAAGGGCCTGTCGATGGACTATCCTCCTTCACTAGTCATTGCCCCCGTACTCAGGATTCTTGCTGTCCCTTTAGAGAATGCAGCAGAACTCCCCAAGATGGGAATTCGATATTTGTTTGATTACTGTGAGAATCTCCACCCACTGTGACAATGTGCCATGAACACTTGAACACATTTATTTACCTTATATGTATGCCCCCAGTGAATCTCCTCCCATATATCCCCCATCTCTGACATCCTGCACCAATGATCTTACCTTATCATAGTTGTAACCCTTCTGTGATCCAAAACTTCCTCAAAAATGAAGCCAACAAAATAACCAAATACAATTAATAAGAAAATGAATTAATAATAGTTTTTAAAATAAGAAATAAAATACAACAAAAATGATAAAACATTTGAGCTAACAAAAATAATGAAAATATTTTTAAAATTTTTTGATATTATGTCTTTCATCACTGTAAGATCTGTTGCCTTATGTGTACAGTGACATTTTCTTCCATTTATTCCCCTAGTGTCTGTACTCCTCTATCAGGTACTGCCTATGCTCTCAAGAGATTCCTGCCCCTCTATTTGAGAACATAGCAGGACTCTCCAGGACAAGAGTCCAACACCTTCCCACTCATTATGTGAGTCTCCACCCACTGATACAACACACTATGACAAACGAACACTCACAAACTCCCTAGAAACCTGCCCAGGTGTGCCCTGTCCTGCATGCCCCCCCACATCCAACACCTAAAACCAGTAACCCTATCCTACAGTATTGCCAAAAGAACAGTCCCTACATTGTAGTTTCAACCACATAGCCACAAATCCCCAGTGTTCACCTGCTCCCTCACCCAACCCTCCCTCCAGTTCCATGGACTGTCCAACTACTCCACACTCTAGCCTCCTGACCAACCAGCACCCACCCAACAAAATTATAATATTGCACCACCGTCATGCTTTTCACTGCACAACTACACACTTACATCTTATCATAGATTTTGCCCATATGGGCATTGGTTCACAACTTTCTCCCTTTCTATCTCCTGTAATCCTATCTTCCAGACTCTGGTTCTATGAGTTTGCTTAATTTGCTTAATCCATATCATTGAGGTAATGTTAATATTGGCCCTTCAGTGCCTGGCTTGCTTCACTCAACATAAGGTCCTCAAGATTTATCCATATTATCCCATGTGCTAATACTGCATTTTTCTTACTGCTGAGTAATATTCCATTGTATGTATATACCACAATTTGTTTTTCCATTTATCTGTTGATGGGCATTTGCATTGTTTCCAACTTTTGGCAATAGTGAATAATGCCACTATGAACATTGATGTACAAATAACTGTTTGTCTCCTTGCTTTCAATTTCTGGGTATATAGCCAGCAGTGGAATTGCTCGATCATATGGCAGTTCTATAGTTAGCTTCCTGAAGAACCACAAAACTATCCTCCACAATGGCTGCACCATTCTGCATTCCAACCAGCAGTGGATCCTCTCCAACACTTGTAGTCTTCTGTTTTTTTTTCAATAGTCTAATGGGTTTAAGATGATATCTCATTGTAGTTTTGATTTGCATTTCCCTGATAGCTAGTGATGTTGAGCATTTTTTTCATGTGCTTTTTAGTCATTTGTATTTCTTCTTTGGAGAAGTGTCTGTTCAAATAGCTTGCCCATTTTTTAAATGGGCTGTTTCTCTTTTTATTTTCAAGACATAGGATATCTTTATATATGCTGGATATTAGGATCCTATCAAATATATGGTTATCAAATATTTTCTCCATGGGGTAGGCTGCCTTTTCACTTTCTTGACAAACTCTTTTGAGGTGAAAAAGGTTTTAATTTTGAGGAAGTCCCATTTATCTATTTTTTCTTTCCTTGCTCATGCTTTGGGTGTAAAGTTCATGAAACCATTTCCTAATACATGATCCTGTAGATGTTTCCCTACATTTAGCTTCCAAGATTTTTATGGTCTTGACTCTTATATTTAGATCTTTGATCCATCTTGAGTTAATTTTTGTGTATAGTGTGAGATGGTGTTCCTCTCTCATTCTTTTGGATATGGATATTCCATTCTCCAAGCACCAAGTGGCAATTCTCTCCCAGTTGAATGAGATGCATGGCCTTGAGTTAATTTTTGTATAGAATGAGAGATGGTGATACTCTCTCATTCTTTTGGATATGGATATCCAGTTCTCCAAGCACCAAGTGGCAATTATCTCCCAGTTGAATGGGCTGCATGGCCTTGTTGAATATCACTTGACTAGATATGAAACGATGTGTATCAGAACTCTCATTTTTATTCCATTGGTCAATATGTCTATCATTGTGCCAATGTCATGTAGTTTTGACCACTGTAGCATTATAGTATATTTTAAAATCAGGTAGTGTGATTCCTCTGATTTCATTTTTGTTTTTCAGTATGTCTTTGACTATTTGGGGCCTCTTGTCCTTCCAAATATAAATTCAATAAAAAATGCTGTGGTAATTTTTATTGGGATTGTGTTAAATCTTTAAATCAGTGTGGGTAAGATAGACATTGTAATGGTGTTTAGTCTTCCTATCCATGAAGAGGGAATGTTCTTCCATTTATTTAGGTCTTGTTTGATTTCCTTTAACAGTGTTGTGTAGTTTTCTGCACATGAGTCACTTAAATTTTTAATTAAATTTATTCCTATGTATTTGATTCTTGTAGTTCCTATTGTAAATAGAATTTTTTCCTTGATTTCCTACTCAAATTGCTCATTGTTGGTGTACAGAAATGCTACTGATTTTTTCTGCATTTATTTTATAACCCACCAGTTTACTGACCTCACTTATAAACTCTAGAAGCTTTGATATAGATTTCTAAGGACTTTTGAGGTATAGGATCATATCTTCTGCAAATAGTGAAATTTTTACCTCTTCCTTTCCAATTTGGATCACTTTTATATATTTTTCTTTCTTAAGTGTTCAAGCAAGTACTTCTAACACAATATTAAATAAGAGCAGTGACAGTGGGCATCTTTGTCTTGTCCAGATCTTATAGGCAATGCTATTAGCATTTCACCATTGAATATGATGTTAGCTGTAGGTTTTTCATATATACCCTTTATCATATTGAGAAAGTTTCCTTCAATTCCTATCTTTTGAAGTGTTCTTATCAGGAAAGTGTGCTGTATTTTGGCAAATGCTCTTTCTGCATCAGTAGAGGTGGTCATGTGATTTTGTTCTTTTACTCTGTTAATGTGGTGTATTACATTGATTGGTTTTCTTACATTGAAACATCCTTGAATACCACAGATGAAACCCACTTAGTTGTGGTGTATAATTTGTTTGGTGTGTTGTTGAATATGATTAGCAAGTATTTTGTTGAGTAATTTAGCATCTAGGTTTATTAGAGAGATTGGTCTATAGTTTTACTTTCTCATGGCTTCTTTGGTTTTGGTATTAGGGTGATTTTGGCATCAAAGAATGAGTTAGGCAATGTTCCTGCCACTTCTATTTTTTCAAAGAGTTTAAGCAGAAATGGGGTTAGTTCTTTCCAGGATGGTAGAATTCACATTTGAATCCATCTGGTCCTGGGCTCTTCTTAGTTAGGAGGTTTTTGATGACTAATTCAATCTTGTTTCTTGTGATTTGTCTGTTAAGTTCATCAGTTTTACTTCCCTCAATGTAGGCTGTTTAAGTGTTTCTAAGAATTTGTCCATTTCCTCTAAATTATCCATCCTGTTGGCATACAATTTTTCAAAGTATCCTCTTATGATACTCTTTATTTCAGTGGTATCAGTGGTGATATCCCCTTCCTCGTTTCTTATTTTATATATTTTCATCTTATCGCTTTTTGTCTTTGTTAGTCTAGTTAAGGGTTTGTCAATTTTATTAATCTTCTCAAAGAACCTGCTTTTGGTTTTGTTTTTTCTAGTGCTTACTTATTTTCACTTTCATTTAGATCTGGTCTAATCTTTGTTATTTCATTTGGGTTTAATTTGTTATTCTTTTTCTGATTCCTTCAGGTGTGCAGTTAGGTCTTTGATTTTAGCTCTTTCTTTATCTTTGATATAGAAATTTATGGCTATGAATTTCCCACTTAGTACAGCTTTTGCTGCATCCCTTAGGTTTTGATACATTGTGTTGTCATTTTCATTCGGTTCAAGGTAGTTACTAATTTCTTTTGCAATCTCCTCCTTGACCCAATGATTGGGTCTAAGAGTGTGTTGTTTAACTTCCATATTTTGTACCTAATCTACTTCTCTGCTCCTTACTGATTTCCAGCTTCATTTTATGTGGTCATAGAAATTGTTTGTATAATTTCAATCTTTCTGAATTCATTGAAAGTTGTTCAATGGCCTAGCAAGTGGTCTATCCTGAAGAATGTGCCATATGCACTTGAAAAGAATGTTTAGCCCACTCTATTTGGGTATAATATTCTGTATGTGTCTGTTAGGTCCAGATCCTCTAATGTATCATTCAAGAATTTTTTTTCTTAATTGATTCTCTGTCAAGATGTTCTGTCTAATGGTGATAATGGTGTATTAAAATCCCCCACTATAAATGTAGAGGCACCTTTTTCTCCAGTGTTTGCCTCTTGTATTTTGAGGCACCCTGGTTAGGTGCATAAATGTTTATGATTATTTTTTCTTGGTCAATTATCCCTTTCATTAGTATATAGTGCCCTTCTTTGTCTCTTAAAATAATTTTGCATTTAAAATCTATTTTGCCTTTTTCTGGTTATGGCTTGCATGTAAAATTGTTTTACAGCCTTTTACTTTCAGCCTCCTTGAGTCCCTGGGTGTAAGGTGAGTTTCTTGTAGACAACATATATATGGGTCATATTTCCTTATCCTTTCTGCAAATCTTTGTTTCTTGACTGGAGAGTTTAATCCATTAACATTCAATGTTATTATTTTCAAGGAATTACTTACATTGGCCATATTTTCTTTAGGTTTATGCATGCCATATATAGTTTTTATTTCTCTTCTTATCTTTCTAGTTGTTCTTACACTCTCCTCCAACTGTCTTTCTCCTGTTTTTTTCATTTTGACCTGCAGAACTCCTTTTAGTATTTCTTGAAGGGCAGGTTTCTTATTGGCAAACTCTTAATTTCTGTCTATCTGTGAATATTTTTTGAACTCTCCTTCATTTTTTAATGTCAGCTTGACTTGATAGAGATTTCTTGGCTGGAAGTTTTTCTTTTAACACCTTAACTATGTCATACCACTGCCTTCTTGCCTCCATGGTTTCAGATGAGAAATCAGCAGTTAATCTTATCGAGTTTCCATTTTTTTGTGATGGATCTCTATTCTCCTGCTGCTTTCAGGGTTCTCTCTTTGACTTGAGCATTGGACAGTTTGACAAGTGTATGTCTTCAAGTAGGCCTGTTAGGATTTATACTGTTTGGGTTGTGCTGCACTTCCTGGACATGTTCATCCATGTCCCTCAATAGGATTGGGAAGTTTTCAGCCATTATTTCCTCCAACACTCCTTCTGTCCCCTTTCCCTTCTCATCTCCCTCTGGGATGCCTATAATGTGTATGTTTGTGTGTTTCATGTTGTCATTCAAATCCCTAAGTCCCTGGATTTTCTCTATCATTTTATGTATCTGTCCTATTATCTGTTTGATTTCATCTGTACTGTCTTCCATATCACCGATTCTTTCCTCTAACTGTTTAAATCTGCTGTTATATGCTTCCAGTGTGTTTTTGATTTCTTGCATTGTGCCATTCATCACCATTGTACCCATAATCTTTTTATGGATGTTTACAATTTTTTCAGTGTATTCTCCCAGTGTCTTCTTAATATCCATAATCTCCTTTACTTCATTAAGTTGATCCATGATATTTGTTTGGACATCTCTGATTAGTTGTTCCATGTTCTTAATCTTCTCCTGTTTTTTAGTTTGTTTGTTGCACTGTGTCATGCCTTCCTGTTTCTCAGTATGGGTTGTAATTTTTTGTCAGTGTCTCAGAATCTGTTTATCTTGATGTGTTTATTCAGTTTATTAGCTTCTCTTTCTACTCTAGGGTTTTATTTATTTATTATTTTATGTGTGTGATAAGTTTTCCCTTTGACAATTTTTTGTTCTTATTCTATTTCCTTGCTGTTGTCTATGTTCCCTTGTAAAAAAAAAATTAGGTAACAGACTAAAGGAAAGAGGTAAGAAGAGAAAAAGGATGATGATAATAATAATAATAATAATAAAGATAAAGATAAAAAACAGAGAAACAAGGAGAGAGAAATAAAAGCAAGAAAAATTGAAAACCAAAAAAAATAGTGTAGGTAGACAAAATTGGTAAATGGAAAAAAAAGGGGGAAATAAAGGGAGAGGAAACACAAACAAGAAACAAGACAACAGCACCTATTTTTTTTAAAAAAGGAGAAAGAATGGGAAAAAAATAAAAGAACAAAAAGCAAAGAAATAAACAGAAAAAAAAAAACCCAGAAATCAGCCTTCCCTCTTAGACTGCCTAAGGAGCTACTTAGACTGCCAGCGTTCATCAATCAATCTCCCTGTAGCCTGCCCTCTGCAGGTTTTGAACCGCGTTTTAGTGAGTAAACTAAGTTTAAGTTTAAAAAGGAAGCTTAATTAAGAAAAATATGAGATCTAAGAAAAGCTAATACAAAAGGAATGTCTATATGTTCTCTGTCATATAGAAGCAGCTGGGTGTCTTACAATCCAGTGGATCACTTCTCTAAGATGAGCTGAGAATTGAACCAGGGACCTTGGATATTCAAGGCAGGAAGTCCTCTTCTGAGCTAAACTTTCTCCTTAGGTCATTTAGCCTTTCAGAAAGCTATCTGCCCACTTTCCCTTGGGCAGTTTAGAATCTCTGCAGTTTACTGGAGTCCTGCTGGTTAGGCACCTGTCTGCCCCATGACCTCTCTATTCTAATTGCTTTCTCTCCCAGGGCAACTGGGCTTGACAGCCTGTCTGAGCAGATCCCCCCTCCCCTCTCCTGGTCAGGTTGGGGTCCCTTCCGAGATTCAGTGGGGGCTCAGCTGACTGAATTCACTGCAAAGAAACCACTCTTGACACTTTTCCAGATCCCTCTTTCCCTTAGGGAACCCCAATAGGCTTTTGAATGCTTATTGAGCTCGTGCTATCACCCATTTTCTTGGGGGAGTTGGAATTTTAATAGTTTTCAGCAGCCAGACTAGTTAGTTGCCTGTCTCTACCCCCAACCTCTCTTCCAGGGTTGCTTGAGCTGATGCCCCCCTCCTGTCTCTCTGGGGTGATCTCGGTGCTGACTGGTATCCTCCCCACTTTCGAAGGGATTCAGGTAACCAAACCCACCAAAAGGAATTCACTCCTCACCCTTCTCCAGAACCCTCTTCTTCCCAGAGAATGCTCCCTTCCACTCATTGGCTGGTGAGAGGCAGTCCAGAAGGCTATTTGCCTTGAGGGTTGGGCTTAGCTGCCTGCTGTTTCAAGCCACAGGGGCCACCAGATCAATGCCTTGAAGCCTCCTGCTCCATGGGTTCCCAAAACAGCTCATTTGGGTAGGATTTTGCCCCTTCTTAGCAGTTTTTTTGTGAGAGCTAGGAGTGCCCACCTACAATGACACCATTTTCCCAGAACCCTCCTAGTGCATTTCTTGATACAAAGAGACATATATACACACAAACATACATAGATACATATATACACATAAATGCATTTATAGTAATGAATCATGACAATTTTAGTAATGAGAAAACCTCAGAGATTTTTTCAGTCTAAATCTCAAATTTTCTATATGGTAAATTGAGTCCTAGAAATATGGCCAAACTGGTCAAAGATCCCATAGTAAATGGAAGAATAGAGACTAAAGTAACAGTCTTCAAACTATTATTTTAACACCCAGTTTACTAGTCTACAATGTGTTAATGTCTAGGCACTTCAACCTCACAAATGAAACAAAATACCATCTCTTTTATAATCTATACATTCTGTTTTGCTTAATTATATAACATACGTTATGGGAAGGAAAATGGCACAGTCTAAAGACATATTCAAATAATTTTCCATAGTTCCTATAGAAAAGGGGGGTGTTGCTATGGATATTTATCAGTTTTTGTGTGGGAAAGGACAGACTATCTGAGGGAAATAAAGACAAAGGAGATCACACAAAAATGGCATCCTAGTTTCTCCTCTGCCCTGTCTATATAATAATGTCTTTCCTATTCAAATGTAAGAACAATGTCTCTGATATTGCTAAACTGTAGTACAGAATTGTAAGGATTATCCTAAAGCAGCAAATTATTGGTGAGTGTGTAGACAAGCGTTCATAACAGTTTAGCACAAATGAAGATGTTAAAAGAGGGTAAAGACTGAAACAACTCTGATAGAAATTGGCTTCAAGGATGAGAGTTGTATCTTTACGGTATTTTTTCCTTTTCCTTTAAAAAGTTTCAATTTTTCCACCTCATTGCTTTCTGTAATCAAGCTATAGAATATTTTGAAATTTTGTAGTAATGTCTTCAATAATCTTTCTCTTTTGTCTTTTTTAGCTTACTCAGATTCCTAGCTGTCTATTTTAGATATCCTTTATTTAGCCTGTCGCCAACTTTTATGGATTCAGTATAAACCACAATTTCAGCAGATTTGGGGATAGCCAATTTCTATTAACAGAATATTAAAGAAAATAATAGCAGCTAACTCTTACAGACTTTCTTTGTGACAGGCCTACTGTATCATTTAAGTAAATAACTACAGGACCCTATATTATAGGCAATATTAATATCCTGCTTTTATAAATAAGGAAATTAAAGGACAAGAAGGTTATAAAACTTGGCCAAAGTGAAACTGCTAGTAAATGAAGATGGTAGAACACAAATTCAGTTCACGATGACTGCAAAGTCAATAAACTTACCATATGCCACTGTTGATGGGATCCCTTAGAAACAAATGCCCAAAGACTTTGACTATGCCAGTGAATTATCATGGCACAGATACATGCCTTTCCCTAGCAGTGAAGGGACTGTGACGGTTGGTCTCCCTGGATTGTGTTAATTGAAGAGCTGGAGGCAACCAATGGTGAACGCCTACTGACAGACACTCTGATCAGCATCCTCTGTGGAGAACTTCCCTAAGGAAGTCAGGTTGGGCTGATGCTAACTTGTCAGGACCTCAATTATCAGTTATTTGATTCGACCAAGTCATTATTCTTGTTTCTTGTAGCCTCACAATTCTATGATATTTTAATTGGAATATATTGAATCCACACATACACACAAAAACACAACTAGTTCTCCTAATTAATATTTGTAAGCACTCTATTATCCACTTTCTATGTCCAAGCTGACCTTGGTAGGTGGTTTCTCCAGGCTTCTTTGCAACCTGGACTCCTCCTGGTTCACCTAGTGGAAACACAGCAGGAAATTGGAAGGCAGGAAGAAGAGAAAACTCCCCTTCTTTCTTCCTCAGGTGTCACCTATGACAGCACCTGCATTCTCTGTGCTTTCATCTCCCATCAAAGAGGTTGACCTTGAATCCGGCTTCCACTGGGGAGGCAGCTGTATTCCCTTGCTCCAATGATATTGCCTTATCCCCATTCTAAGTAATGGCAGCAGCTTCCCTAATCTCCATATGCCTCTCTGATTGGTCCTCAGCTCTTGTACTACCCATGTAATCAATTTCCTATATTAAATTTCCTGGATGAAACTAGTAGAGATTCTGCTTTCCTCACTAAGATTTTTTTGAGGCACATTGCAATTGTTTAGGAGCCCTTGAATATAGAGTATACCCATTGTTAAGCTGCCTGGAAGATAGAATATATGGTATCCAGTGGTCCAGAAAGGAGACTGGGGAGAAATAGAAGGCAGGTCTGGAAAGCTGAGCAGTGCCACTTGGCCAAGAGCAAGTGTGCCACACCTGATTTTACACAGACAGGCCTTTTTTACACATATTCTCCTGGAACAATTATTAAGTATGCCCTTTAATTCCCAAAATGGTCTCAGTTTGGACAACAAGTAAAATAGTCACCATTCTGTGACTAAGCAGTGATGACCAGACTGACTGTGATGGCACTGAGATTCTAGACTCAGGTCTAAGCCTAGTAGAGGACACCAGGTTGAAACATCTGAGAGAAGACAAGCTTGTGCAACAGTGGTGGTGGTAGTAATGCCTGAGTGGGCTCACTTGGTCGCCAAATGGTGAAACATAAATGAGGAGGCATGGGAAAAGCAGACACCTAAACAGTAGTGAAGAGGGAGGAGAGAACTCAGCAGAAAAACCAGAGAAAGTGAACACTGACTTGTCCTCTGAGCAAGCTCAGCCTCCCTCGAAAGTAGAGATACTGAAGCAGAGATAACAAGGGATGCCATCTCTGTGTCCACACACAGAGAAGGGGAAGTTGACTACAGACACCATAAGCTGCTTCAGGGAGGAGAGAACTGACACCAATATTTTGAGTAGTCCAGACTTGTCACTTCTCAGCAAGCCCATCTGGATGGTTTCACGAGGAAGGGCTGTTGAAATGGGGGCTGTGAATTCAAACAGTAGCCAGGTGCATTTTAAAGGTTAGCTCTACCCTTCCTGGGTTTTTTGAAGCATTATACCTTGAATAATAATTTATTTTCCATTTCAGCTGCCAATCAGTTGAATATTTATTCTGTCTCACCCACCAAATATTATTTTTTAAAGCACTGAACTATGACAAGAGGAGAGAGCTTTTAAAAAGATGATTAAGTCCTAGAATTTTAGGAAAGGCTGGGAAGTCATTTAAAAATTTCTTCAGAATTATTCATCCATCCTGTTAAAATATTGATCAGTACTAGAGTTTCCTTTGCCAACCGCAGTTCTCTTTCAACAGAGGCAGGCTTTTATGTGGTGTTATATTAACAATCCACAAATTTCCTATTCCAGAGCCCATACTTTCTTTCCTTCCCTCCTTCCTTCCCTCCTTCCTTCCCCCCTTCCTCCCTGCCTCCTTCCCTTCCTTCCTCTATTCCTTCCTTCCTCCCTTCTTTCCTTCTCACAACTTATTTATATTTTGGTTGTTGTTTTGAATAATCATTTTATCTTCACAGCCTTATAAGTTAGGTATTCTTTTTCTTATTTTATAGAAAGAAAACTGAGGATCAGAAAGATTTCTTTTCCAAAGTGCAAAGGGAAATACATGAGAGAGCTAGAGTAAAAAGTTAGGCTACCTTTTCTACAGGTAACTGTGTAGAAAACCAAAAAGGATGCAGAGGAGAGGTAAAATTCTAGTTTTATTTTATTATGTGGCCAGAAAGTGGAACTAATTTTAGGTAGAGGGAACAGCACCAGCACAGACATGGTTCAAAACAGCATGATGCGTTTAGACTCAAAGAAGAAGCAACAATTAGGCAGCTGACAAAAAAATGTTAATTCTTACTAGCTCGCAATGTGTAGTTGAAGGGGGCGATTTGTGCTTTATTGAGCTGTTGATTTAAGATATAATATATGATACCAAAGTAAGCTGTTTCCATTCAGAGACACATGACTTCTGCATTTTTAGAGTTCCCAGTCACTCAGTTGTCTACAGAGTACTCCAGAAGAGCCCAGCAAGGCTTCCGATCTCAGAGCATTCCATAAACTCTACTAGGGCTCAGAGCAAAATTGAAAGAAACCAATTTATTTGCCAAAGTCCTATTGCTCTTTAGAGGAAGCCTAATTCAAAACATCAAATGGAATTTCCAAACAAAGTACTTTCTCATTCTTTTTGTCTATTGCTCCAAAGTTAAAAGTTCTATTTAGAATTACAATATGCCGTCACAATCAACATAAGGGGAAACATCTAAGCACCCTTGTTAGAAAGTGATTGTATACTCCTTGGTGTCTAACTACAGTGGTCATAACGTAAACTTAGCACTGCTTTAAAATTAAAGGCTCGTGAAATAAAGACATAAGAGCATTAAACACAGAAGTGCTCATGTATTGAACTATAAGAATGAGTTACTACACTTGCAAGAAAGGGGTCTGGAGTGTGATTATAGCAGTGGTAGTTGGTGTGGAACAATGAAATGCAGAGATGGGGTGTTTCCTAGGCCTGGGGTCAGCAAGTTTTATCTGCATCATGCCAGATAGTAAATTTCTTAGTCTTTTGGGCCACATGGTCTCCGTTGCAACTTCTCAACTCTGCTCTTGTAGCACAAAAGCAGTCACAGAATATGTAACTGAATGGGTATGGCTATGTCTCAATTAAACTTCATTCACAAAATAGATCATAATTGTCCTTGGCTGTCTACTGCAAACCTCATCTAATGCAAAATTCCCGTTGTTGGAGGGTTGACACACCAACTCCTAAGGAAGCATGCCTCTAGCCATCCACACTCTTGTGTCGTCCCTTCTCACATTGATTCTTGATTTGATCAAATGGCTTGCTTTGGCCAATATGGCCTCAGCAAAGATGACAAAAGCAGAGTGCTTCATCCATGCTTGTACTCTTGGAATTCACCCACCACATATTAAGAAGCCAGGGTTAGGCCACTGCATAATGAGATACCGCGTGGATGGAGAGGCCCAGCTGTCAGGCAGTATTAAGCATGGACAAGTGAATTAAGCCACTCTAGACACCCTGGTTATAGTGGAGCCTCCCGACAACTATAGCTGCATGAGTGAGCCCAAAAAATATGAGCCAGAATACCTTCCAATCTGAGCCCAGTCACCAGAGAATGATGAGGGATAAATAGTTTTTTTAAAAATGTATTTATATATCCCCCCCTTGCTGCATTCATCTTGCTTTTGCGTTTTTCTGTGTCTGCTTGTCTCCCCCTGCTGCGTCATCCCACTGAGTCAGCTCACCACGCGGTGGCCTGCCTGCTCGCAGCAGCTTGCCTTCTCTATGAGGCCCTGGGAACTGAACCCGGGCCTCCCATGTGGTAAACCAGAGCCCCACCAATTGAGCCACAGCTGGTTCCCCAGGAATAAATAGTTTTAAGCCACTAAGTGTTGGGATGGCATGCTTGTAGCAGTGTTATGTAGTACTAAAATAACTTTGAACAATTATTAGCATGTCTCATGAGAATTCTGAAATCAGGCATACAAGATGAAATTTGAAATTAGTGGAACTGGATTTGAATTTTGGGGGCAGGTTGTCCCCAACTCTGTGGCTAAAAATAAGGCTCTATGTCTCAGCCCCTACTTTGCTCAACTGTAAAATAGAGGTATTAACAGCACACAGGGTTGTCTACCTTGTGATTATCTTTAATTTAACCCCTGGCACAAACTGGAATATATCCTGGGCCCTTGCACTTTGTGCTTTTCACTATTGCTCACAATTAGCATGTATATGAGAGTTAATCGTAGGATAATTTCACACATTTGGAATGTTTGATCACAATATAGATGTGTACTCTTAAATATTGGCATATATTTCCATATTTCCTCCCAAAGTGGTTGCACCAATTTATATTATATCCACCAGTGTAAGCTACTCCAAATCTTACCTATGTCTTGCCTTTTTATATATTATCAGCTTATTGGAAACTTGCTGTACTGATTAGTGAAAAATGGTATAGTTGAGACTTTATTTGGATTTCTTCAATTTATTATCATCTATTAACATGTATTTAAGGCATTAGAATTTAGCTATGAGTAAATTGAAGTTCTCAATCTATTTTTCTATAAGGCTGCTGATATTTCTCTTATTGATTTTTTAAAAAGATTTTATTTATTTATTTATTTATATATCCCCCCCCCCTTGCTGCTTGTTCTTGCTGTGTTCATTTTGCTTTTGCATTCTTCTGTGTCTGCTTGTCTCCTCCCGCTGCGGCATCCCACCAATTCAGCTCACCACGCGGTGGCCTGCCTGCTCGCGGCAGCTTGCCTGCTCGAGGAGGCCCCTGAGAACCAAACCCGGGGCCTCCCATGTGGTAAACCAGAGCCCTACCAATTGAGCCACAGCTGGTTCCCTCTCTTATTGATTTTAAAGGCGATTAGTCCTTTGTCTTATATGTGACAAATAATTTCCCCCATTTGATGTTTCTATTTGACTTGCTTTCTTGAACTTTTAAATACTCAAAATATTAATTTTTAATGTAGTCAAATTTATTAATATTTCCTTTCATGCATTTTAATTCCTCTGTCATGTTTAAAGAGCCCTTTTCCGTTGATATCTTCAATAATTATCCCAAGTTTTAATTGAACTTTTTCTCTTTCATTCTTTAATTTTTAAGTATTTTACTCATCTGAGTTTTTTTGTGAAAATAATAAAGAAAAAATTAGAAATATTGGAATATGTATGTTTACTTTATTCAGTTTAGTTATTGTTTTAAATCCTCCAGATAGTAGCCAGTTAATCTCAATGCTATTCATTCTTGTCTCTATTAATTCTTGTCTCTATTTATTTGGGAATGTTCTAGAACTCAATATTCTGTCCTAATGGTTGCTCTCTCTATGCCTGAAATAAAAAAATCATTTTTAAACTTTTTTTTAAATTTTCACACACTCTCCCTATTCCTACCTCCCCCCATCCTTTGGTGACCTCTAATCTATTTTCTATCTTTGTGAATTTGCTGTTTCTAGTCATTTCCTAACATACAAAATTCTTTTGATTGTTGGTGTTTTATGACACATGCTGATAATTAATAGGACTGTCTTTTCTCACCATTTTCCCCTCAAAACCTTAAAATGTTAATGGCGCATATAGATTCTTCCATATGGACTTTAGAATCAAATCACACAGTCTCAGAAAGGAAAATGAATACATGTTTTATTATATCACATCATGTTTACTGATCAGCTTAGAGAGAAAGATCATTTTAACAGCTCTGATTCTTCCTATACAATAATCCCTTGTTTATTCATGTCTTCTTTTATGTTCTTCGATAGAGTCCTAAATTTCACTCAACCCCAAAGGTACTTGTTTGTTCCTGTTGCTGTGACTATTCCCTTGTTGATGATGGTGTAGAGGTGACCTTTTTACTCTATTTCCTAAATGGTTATTCTTCACATAAAGACACAACATCGGCCGACAATCATGATTATTTGACCAGCCACCTTACTCCATATTATTAAAATTACTAAAACATTTCCTGATTTCCAAACAGGTCATTAACAAATAATAAAAACTTAATTCTTCTACTTTCAACTTAAAGGCACTGCTGCTGCTTGGTTCCTTGAAAAGCACTTGGCTTCTACAACTGGACCGCCTCTGCTCACGACCCTGGCTGTAAAACTTGCATTTCTTCACCTCCCTATGGTTCAGTTGTATCATCTGTAAAATGTGGGTGCCAATAATACCTGACACTTAGGGTCGCCACAGGACCGAATGAGTTAGTGTTTTTAGACTGATGCCTGCCATATAATATGGACTCAGTAAGTGTTATCTCTTTTTATTGTTTCAATATGCAGTCCTTAAATATCACAGGAATAGCAATGCCCGCTCTGGTGTATCTTGAAGATAATGTTAAAGACTTCATTAGGTATATAAATGGAAGTGTTTGCAAATTTACCTTGTTATCCAAACGCAAGGGAATTGTAAGCCACCAGGTCAAAAGCACATTTATCCCTTCAAGTAGGATTTACTGTTTTCTAGTTAAAGTACAGCAGGACTAGAGCCCAGATTCAGGTTTTATCTCATCTGTTAAGGAAGTAGTTTTCACTTTAGTAGAGTATTTGTGGGGGTTAAGTGTAAATGAGCGGCCCAGATCCTGACTGCGGATTGGGATTCCTTCACCAGAGAGTGCCGGAGAAACATATTGATGATGAGTCTCCTTGTAAATACGCTGCTTGGTCTCAGTGTGGTTGTCTATCACAGATCTGGAAAGAAGCAAGCATTGTTCATAACAATTAAGCTGGGCTGAGAGCATATCAAGTCCCAGACATTCTGCTCATCATTTTACGTTCACTAGCTCACCTATTTCATCCAGAACTTAGTAAATAGGCATATTATTGTCTTTATTTTACAGATAAGGAAACTATCAGAAAGTTTAAATAAATTGCCCATGCTGATACGGCTAGAGACCAAAGACTGGAACCCCCAACCCCGAATCCAGGGCCTGTGCTTTTATACTGTTCTTTAGACTATACCATGTTTGTGTAGGGCTTTCTTGTCTCCATTTCCCAAGTCACTTCCCTCTTTCCCTTTAGGAACTCAATACCTATGCTCTCTATTCTTAACATAAGTATTTGGTCTCCATAAATTATCCAGCATCAGTCATTTATACCTGAATGCTGAGTGAAAGAAAGAAAAAGGGCAGCAGCAATTAATGAGCCTATAGCAATTCATCTCATTTCCTCTCAGCAGTCAGCTTTTCGAGTATGTTTTCTTATTGCAAATGAAGAAACAGTGACTTTTAAGCTAATAAGTCACTTGTTCAATATTGTAGAGTATCTAAACTTCTCAGAATCAAGTCAATGAGATTTACCATTCAATGAAAAATTGTAAGTAATATATTCTGTTAAAGAAATCCCAGGCATCAGTCTTTGAGTGGCACAGGAAAGAATTAGAGGGTAGAGATTCCTCCTTTGTCTCTGGAAGCATAACAAAGTAAGCCATTTTGTATTAATGGCCAACTCTCTTTGGTTCCTAGAAATGCTTTCATTGTTTCTTTCAATATCCTGTCATTCCTGACTCTTTGCACTCAAATACATGTGCTCACTGATTTTAAAATTTGGTACAAAAGCAAGAGTAGGGAAAAGCACTGAACTGTGAGTTGGGAGAAATCAATTCAAGACAAACTTTACCCTAGCTGCCTATTCAATCTTGAGAAGGAATACAAGTTTAAATAAACCGTGAGTGTGGTAAAGTACATTGGAAAAAAATTGAAGCTCAACACATTATAGTTGTAACTAATGGTGGAATTACTTTTTATCAAGGGGTTTGGACTTAAACTGTATCATTTGTCATTATAAATGAGGTATCCTGAAATAATAATGATGTTAATAATAGTATTTAAAGACCAATGGAGGGCCCGGCTAGATAGCTCAGTGGATAAAGAGCGCGCTGGGATACCACATGGGAGGCCCCGGGTTCGGTTCCCGGGGACCTCTCCTAGCGGGCAG
>PVKH010012279.1:0-17351 GCA_004027955.1 Chaetophractus vellerosus | reverse complement strand
TCTTTCCTTTATGAACTGGGCTTCACCATCTTTCATATGCTCCCCTTCTGGAATGAGGCCACAGCATGGCCACGTAATGCACACACTGTTAACACAACCTGGAAGAGTGAGAGAGTTAATGCCCCATGGAGCGTGATTTGAACCGTAAACAGAAGGACCCAGAAGATAAATTCCGCTTTAGTGATTGTTCAAGAGGCCATGGTCCATGTGGCTGTCCAGAGTGATCCTTAAAGACTGAGTAAATGTCCATGCTTTCTTTGGAAGCTGTGGCCAGCTTAGAGACACATCACATTTCCCTTTGTCCTTTCCTCACCCCTCTGTTCCCTCCATTCTTGCTGCCCCTGAATGGTACCCCACACTAAAGCATTAGCATGTAAATTTTGCCTCAGATTCTGTTTTCTAAGGCTAAGAGAGGATACCCGATAAAATTGTATTTCTTTGATTAAATACCGTCATAGGCAGTAATTATTGGCCCACGAAAGTATCCAATCAAACATCTTTAACTCATTTAGAACACTGTGGAGCAAGTTTAACCTTATTCTTTTTCAGATATGTAAAGGAAGCAACAAGTACAAACAAAAGGTTTCGAGGCAGGGGGTGGGGGGGAGTTACAGATGTTACAGATGTTACAGATGTTACATTCTTTTTGTCTTTTGGAAGGGACAAGAAGACTTTCAAGTATCTTGATTTAGAAAAATAGTCATTTCCTATTAATCCTGTATGTTCATGTGAGATGGGAAAAAATTCGTTCTGTTGTGGTCCCAGAAATGTTAGGCCACATAAGAGAGTTTTCCAAAGGTCTCCCTTAACATTCCTACACACAAATTCTCAGTATACCAAAGTTCCCCAAGCACAACATCATAATTCTTTCAGACTTCCACTATTTTGCCAGGTTATTCACTTTGCCTGAATGCCCTTCCCCCACTTTCCTGTCTTGAAAACTCATGATTCAGATAATGGGCCTTCTTTTTTTGAGAATATCCCCAATTGTCCCTCCTCTCCATTACAAAATTAAGTGTTCCTGTTCCTACTTTGATAATCTCTTCTTTATACTTCTATTCCAACACTTATCTGCCTCCTTGGCTTCTCCCAACTATGTTGGGAACTTCCTAAATGTTCAGATTGTGTTGTTTATATTTTTATATTCCCAGTATATCTTATGGTCCCTGAGATATGATAGGCACTCCATAATAAGTAACAAAGGAGAATAGAAAGAGGTGAAGAGGTAGGAGAAGAAGAGAAAGAATGACATGCTCATGTTTCCCTCCATTCTTCCTTTCTCTTCAAGTCTTGAGTTTGAAGGAAAGTCCAAACTTTAAATAATGCTACATATCTTTGAAAGTTCTAAAAACATCCCAGTCTTTCAATGTTCTATACTGGATATTTCAGTCAGTCCTCTGGAGGTTTATTTTTTTCTGACTGAAAAATGGTTTTAATAGACTAATGGAAATCTATAAAGAGAAGGAGTTTGCTTTACAGAAATTCATTTTGCAGGAAATTCTTCTGAAACACCTCAAATCTATAAACTAGCAGATATTTGTATTTATATCCTAGGTATTTATGATGGCGTAGGGGAGGGTCCTAAGCCTAGAATAGGTCACCATGTAACTAATAATAAGCCTGGTCATTTTGTAGAAACTTGTAAACACAATGTTTTCAATAGCAAATTTGATTGGGCAACAACAGACAAGTTCCCTTTTTTTCTTAAACCTCTAGAAAGCTGAACCCAAATGCAAGATCATTCCTAAAGGAGATACTGATTCCATATCTATGATCCCAAATATCCTGAAATAAGCAGCCATGTACAAAATGGGATTGCAGTACCCTGATAGCATAAAGATTGAGGAAGCAATTGCTATTTTTGATTGTGTTAACCTGTGCATAATTATGTAATTACCTACTAAAATTTAGTCAGAGTGTTGCATATCTAAATCATTAACTTTAACAATTGACAAGCTGCTTTGATTAGTATTTTCATAGTGCAGAATAACATACTTTTGTCAGTTTTCATATGATTAGTTATGATTGGGAATTTGTTTATGCAAAATGTTTTCATTGCCTGTTTGGCAGGAAGAAAACGGGGAGAATGAGGGCGTGGGAATCATGTACCTCTCCTCAGTAGACTCCCTCCTGGCTCAGCTCAGGAAATGTAAATGACGAGGAAAATACATAAAAGACACACATTATCACTCCCCAAATGGCATATAATTTCAGTGTCAGATTAGAAGCGTATCTAGAGAATTCAACTTGGAAGAATTGGGCTCTCCATTGGCAAATTAGTCTACCAAGGACATCAGTGTAGGTGGCATCAACTAAGACTGTCATTTGCAACTCCCGTCTTGGCGAGGCAGCCCCTCAAACAGCATTGATCAGAGCAGCTGCTCTCCTAAAGAAAATGCATATAAATATATTTGTTATTTACTTGCCAGCAGAAACACAGCAGCTGCAGCAAATTTGAAGAGAATTCTCTTATGTCTCATTTTTTATCAGTCCTAGGTGCTATTGACTATACACACACATTCCTATTAGGCTAACAACTCTGAGTTTAGCTAGCTATTGGAATAGAAAATTCTTTAATTTCTTGGCTGTGTGGTGCCAAATTTCAACTCTCCGTGGAAGACAGAAAGTCCTCAGGACATGAAGCATTTCTCTTCTCAGGAAAATTGGATGGATTCGTTTGAAGTAAGCGATTACAAAAAGTGGCTTAGAGAAAATTTAAAATAAAATTAAAAATAAAAATACTCTGTTGGCTACTATGCATATATTGTCTTTCACTTTTGAAAGAATATGTTTTGGGTGGAGACAGAAGTGGTCAAATGGGTTAACATAGGTGATATATTCTAATTTGAGATGAAGAAATCCTCTGTGATTTGTCACTGAGATCAGAAGTGAGATCATATTTCCAAAAGAATTTTCAGAGCAAAATGGACCTTTAACTCTCAATATTCTTTTATTTCTGCATTTTTATGACAATCTGGTGAAAATGCCTAGTGAAGAATAGTTTCATGTTATGATAATTATTATTGTCTCCTTACCAAAAAAGAAATTACATTCTAAATGCAGTTCATCTTCCAAGAGGAACAGAATGTCATTCTATGTGAAAGTTTTGTTGTTGCTTTTTTCTAAAGTCAGATGAGGATTGTGAAACTCCATAATCACAAAGTATTGATCTCTCAAAATCAGACATCTCTGTTTCCATGTCTCACAAGAATGAACATCTGCTCCATTTTTCACAAGACTCTTCCCCACAATCAGACACACGACTCTCTTTGAGAGCTCAAGCTTAATTTTACTGTTTTCAAAACCTTTGTCATTGAGCGCACATGCAGCACTACCACTCCTTCCCTGCTTCTTTCATCATGTTTTTCCATGTTTCTCTATATAATTTAAATGTAAAACATTTTTTTTACAATTTCAAATCACCATCCAGCCTTATAACTTTTCTTCTGGTTTGTATTAATGTTAACTTTCTTGCCCATGACTCTCTAATAGTTCTTACAAATTTAAGAAACATGAACCTTTCTGAAAATTTAGAGAAGTAATCCCACTCCACTTCTGTTTGATAACATTATGTTATCTACTTGGCTATGCAAAAAAGAAAATGTTAATGATGCTTTCCCATATTTTTTGCTTTCTAGATAAAATGATCATTTATAATTTTCATTATTAATTATTTTTATATTTTCTTCTTTCCATGGCCTACATAGATATGAATGTTTACAGAAAATTTGGAGGAGGTAGTTTGCATTTCTTCCATCTTAGGATGTCTACTCTGCAATACCAAATACCATCAAGAAAAAAGGAATCAGAAGTCCCCTGGTGGTTACAGGTAAAATGGACTGAGGGGCACTACTGCTTGGGTACATAATATTTGATAAGGCCATTTTGCAGCCCAGAGAACTAAACCATTTGAGTTTCAAGTTTTTTTTAACTACAGCGTATACTTGAATCCAATTGCTTAGTTGTTCAAGGATGAGATGATGCTTGGAGATGAGATACAATGGTGATCTGAATGGAGGGAGAGTCAGGGGTATTATGAGGAGTGAAGTGAAGCTCAGCAAAGAAGGGAGGAATGAGCTAAACTCTGGGATGATATAAGATAAAGATTGTCTTTGCCTACATCTTGGTAACAATAAGCTGGAATTTGTATCTTGACATGGCTGGGGCATGAAAATGACTGTCAAAAGTAAAAGAAAACAGAAAAAACCCTAAAACCACGTTTCTCAACAGCAGCACTATTGGCATTTCAAGCCATTCTTGGTTTTGGAGGGCTGTCCTGCACATTATGGGGTGTTGAGCAATATCCGGAGCCTCTGTCCACCAGATGCCAGTAGCTCCCTACCAGGCTGTGACTACCAAAAAAGTCTCCAGGCATTGCCAAATGTACCCTGGGAGGCAAAACTGCTCCTGGTTGATAACCACTGCCCTAAAAATCTTCAAATTTCTCACTTCACTCTTGACCTCATAGGCATCTTTACGATACTAAGTGCTGCCTGACAGGGCAAGGACAAGGGTCTCTAGAGTTTAAATACTCCATATCCATGGCCCACTAATAATGATCAGAGCCCAAGAATGTAGGCATCATTGGCTATCATCCACTTAAAGAAGCGTTCAGGAAAGGGATGTGATGACCTGTCAGTTATTTATGAAGACCCAGTCACATCTCTGTTCTCCACAATAGAATCTAGACTACACCCAAAAAACAGGCCTAGTATCCCCACCTCAATTTTGCAACATTCTTGTTACTGAAACATAGAACTCTGCCTGTACCATTCTTTCTTACATTAAATACTCCATGGAGGAAACTCTCAAATGGTTGAAACTGGGCCCAAGGAGAGGGAAGCCAAACTTTTTGAAACATTCCTTTAGAGATTGCCAGTTTTTCTCACAGAGAAATTGAGTAGTCTTGTCTTTGGATAGAAATAATTCCATTTCCATTTTAGCAAATTCAAAGATCTGTGACTAGTTTTTTCTTCATTAAAAATCTCTACCATAAGTCCTTTCTTATTTCTATGATTTTCAAAACTGTGGCATTTCCTTAAAGGGTTCAAACAGACTATTATGGCAGCACACACTTATCTAATAGAATTTTTTTTTGAGGTAGAGGGGCTGGGGTTGAACCCTGGACCCCATAAGTGAGAAGCCGGCACTCAACCACTGAGTCACAATGGCTTCCCTGAGTTAGTTTTTCATTTGTTTTGCTTGTTTTTGCTTTTTCATGAGACACCAGGAACCAAACCTGGGACCTCCCATGTGGGAGGCAGGTGCTCAGCTGCTTGAGCCACATCTGCTCCCTTTATTTTTAAATTTTTTATTTCTCCAATAGGATTTTTATTTAGAGTTCTACAGGCTGTAGATTTGTCTTCAAAGTTGAAAGATATACTACTACCTAGTTTAGAGAAATAATTATTATAGATGAGTTTACACTTCTAAAGACATTCTGGCCTTTCTTTTTCTTGTATCATAAACTTTTCTAAATTTTTTAGGAAATGAAAGATTCTAAAAATCATAAAAGTTCCTGTTATTTCCTAAACAGCATGCAAAGCTGTTGCATAATCTCAGAAAAAGATAGACAGGACAGACCTTATAAATATATTTTAAAGCTCTGAAATGTAGACAAGAATATGTAAATTGAAAGTAAATTTATTTTAGTGAACTGGCAAGAAGGGAAAAAATATAGGGCCATATGTTGCCATCAGTTTTGCTATGCATATTTGGGGAAGGGGGGGAACTTCTTAAGCCAGGCATTTTCAGTCCATAAAATGTCTTCCATAGGTAACCACAAGTTGGCAAAAGTAGTAGACAAGTGTGGAAACTTAGAAATGAGGACAGTGCTTTTATTGATGGCTGAGCAGAGTTGGGAACTTGGTTTAACAAAAATGGAGAAGAGGGTGTCATAGTTTTACCTCAGTGAAAATGATATCATGAATAACTAAACTCTCAGTTCGAAGCAGAAACTCATTTTTCCTCATACTTATTTCCACTTGCTGGTATGCTCAAATCATGGGGAAGCAAGTTGGAAAATAATCTACAATGTAAAGAATGTATAGTACAGTTCATTTATCTGTTCTAGGCACTAAAGTGGTTTCTTCTTTCATAATTTCCTTCAATTAAAATATCACTGACTGGTGGTCACCTTGTAGTGGCTTGGGTTCTAGCCACATAGACACAAATAATGAATTGTGCTGATTTTCTTATAAATAGTAACCTGCATGAACACAAGGCTTTATCTGTTCTGACTATAATTTCCAGTGCCATGAACAATGTCTGGCATATCAGTACACACACAAAAAAATCTTAATGAATAAATGGATGAATTAATGAATGAATATAGTAAACAACAATTATATTGTGCATGACCCTAGGAGTTTTATATATTTATATATTTAAATTATTGTTATTCTGTGTTTCTGTGTGCTTATATTTGAATTCTGCCCCTTTTCCACAAAAGATTGTATATTGCTCAATAATGGTATGGTTTTATATGCATGTAGTCCTTTAGCATTTATAAAGCACTTTTCCATGGCTTATAATAAATGATTTCAGAAGACAAAATTCTAACTTTCTCAGAAGATAGATTCTATTTTCTGAGACCTTAGGCAAGCAACTAACTGAGTCTCTGGACTTCTATTCCTTAATCTATGAAGTGATAATAACACAGCTCACATAGGGTTCCTGTGAGTATTAAATGGGCTGAGGCATACAAAATTGCTTGGCAGAATGTAAAGTACTAGATGAAGCTAAATGGCATTGCCAAAGTTATTCTCAGAGAACAAGGACCACAACTGAATCTGTATATCATTCACATATTAGCAATTACATAACATCCTGAACTCCAAGAGGTTAGAAGCTTCAAGATACCAAGTAAAGATAACCAAAGGTCATGGGTTCCAAGTCTAATCTTAGCACTACCTTTCTGTGAGAGTTGGCACAGTTCCTGAGCCTCTGTACCTCATTATCATCATCTGTATAACACAGTCCTAATAATTTCACGAGGTTTCTTTCTCTCTAATGTTTTATGGCTTTATGACAGAAGAAGTTTAGTGAGGGCACCTGGAACAGCATCCAATATGCAAGATCAGATTTGGTGAAAGTTAGAAAAACAAAGGGAATATATTAGTCACCTCTTGTGCCCAAGTTACAGCCTCTTCACCTACCTTTCACTTCAGTCATTACTGCAGCATCTATTTCCCCTCAGTTGTAATCTAACTCCACAGTGTGGGGCTACTGAGGGTACCCATCAGACCCTCATGCATGTGTAGCCTGGAAATACAAGGAAGTTAAAGACCAATGGGGAAAGCTTTTTATCAATGGGATACAAGATGCGGAGGGCAACCTCCCCTCTGTCCCTCAGGGGACAATTCTAAAGACATTCTAGGGCTTCTCAAAGGTTCCCAGTGGGATCAAGTCCCAGTTCCCCACAGTGGTAATAACCAACTCAAGAATGCATTCTTGGGAAGCGTATGTGTCTCAAGTGATTGAGCGCTCCCCTGCCACATGGGAGGTCCCAGATTCGGTGCCCTGTGCCTCTTTACATTTAATGCTTCCTATTCCACCACCCCAGTTCCTTGGGATCACTTCCCAAAATAAACTACCTGAACACAAATTCTTCTTCAGACTATATATTTTTAGTGGTTCCCAGACTAAGAAACAAGTGACCCTGGAAAGCAGACCCTCAGGATATGGTTTTGGAACTGGATCACTCACCAAATAGGCTGAGGAAAAGACCCCAACATTTTAGTCGTAGGTGAGGTGGTGTTAACTCTTGGCTTGCAGTACCATCATTATTGAGGCTACCCCAGAGTTGGAATAGAATGGAGTAGTTGTAATGCTATAAAAGCCGGAAGAACATCCTTGTCCCCTGCATCCTCAGGGCAGACTGTGCTGAAAATTGGGCCCTGGGCTTAACTGTAAGGGTAGCAGATATACAAAGAGCACTGAGTGCAGGGGTTAAATAGCATTCCTATTTCAGTATCACAGACCTAACGGAAAAATAAATGGCATTCTAAGACCTGAGATGAGGCATTCAGTTGGATAAGCCTGAGGATCATGTACCTCCAGATTCCCTAGAATTATCTACACTGGCAGAAAGAACTCTTTCCTCCTGCTCTTTGCCTGGATAAGGCAAAATCCTACCCTGAAGCAAGTTATTTATATTAATAATGTGATGCTTGCCCTCTTCAAGACCCACACCATTGCTCATTGTCTCCAGAACAATAACTAAGGTCTTACTGCAATATGGCCAGAGAAGGAAATGCAGTTCCTGTTCTCAGAGGAAATATATACACCCAAGGAATTACAACACTTGGCTAATATGTAACAGCAAGAACTGGGGGAATACAGAAGAAGAACACCTGACCATGGGTCATCGGTCAATATAACATCATTTCTGCCAGTCCTGAGCTGAATATAATCATAATCTCTCGGTCATAAGTTAGAGTGAGTGAGGCAGTTATATGATGTGTTGTGTTCATGCAGGAAGTTATATGAACCTATGTCTCCTACCTCTGTTGTACCAATACTTTCCCTCAACTAACACCAAAAACCTATGTGGCACTACCTACAACCAAATGGCAGAAAAGAAAAAAATATGTGGACCAGATTCACCATTTGATTATGTAGATACGTTGGTCCTAGTCAAATATGGACCACTGAGTCATTCAGCCCCACTCTGGGTGAAATCTGAAAGACAGTGGTGAAGGAAAATCCTCCCAACTTTCTGCTCTAATGGTCTATGGTTCTATGACAGTACAGGTGTACTGGAGTCTTCATAGTAGCATCCAAAATGGAAAGCCATGTTTTAAAAGGGTTTTGAAAGAAGGATAGATTGGACCTCTACCCCTCCCTTGGCCTAATACTAGACTTTGCGGCAGTAACCAGCAACACAAGGATGGTTCCTGACAGCACCTTGTCTCAGCTATGCTGAATATCACTTGCTTTATGCTCTGGGGCTTCTCTGACACCACTGCATGGGACCCTTCTAGGGAACCCCCAGGCACTCACTCAAAGGCAGCCTGGAATTGAAAGGGAGATAATGCTCCACTAGGAACTGTTTTGGTAATGTCTTAAGAAACTTGAAAAAAGAAAAGGCAACCTCAGAGTAACCAATGGTCAATTAAAGGCATGCTGTGTGGGTCACAAGTCTTCCAAGGCAGTGTTAAAAGAGACCCACCAGGTATTCATTCAAGCACAGCTTGGAAGTGCAAGAAAGTGCAGCCATTTCCCCAAAGAAACTATCTACAATGATTCTGTTGGGAAAGCTAGGCTAAGCCAGAGGAATTAGAATAGGAAACTTAATTCCTGATCTGGAGACCTGATCCTGGTGTTCAGTAATTCATAAATGTACAGACACAACACTAGGAATGGGATTAAACCCAAAATATCTCTTGCAGAGCTCTTGCAGCTTTGCCAAATTAGTTCAATTAAAAATAAACATCCTTTTCATGAAATTAATTACATGTTACATTAGAGTTAGACATTACATGGGGAAATATGGTTGCAAACACAGCTATTAAAACTGCATTGGGGGAAGCGGATGTGTCTCAAGCAGTTGAGCTTCTGCCTACCACATGGGAGGGTCTCGGGTTTGGTTCCCGGTGCCTCCTGGAAAAGGTGAGCAAGAAAGTGAGCTGGATCAACAGGCAGGTGTGGTGAGCTGATGCAACAAGATGATGCAACAAGGAGACACTAAAAGGAAAGACAATGAGAGACACAACAAAGCAGGGAGCTGAAGTGGCTCAAGAAATTGAGCACCTCTCTCCTACATGGGAGGTCCCAGTTTTGGTTCCCAGTGCCTCCTAAAGAGAAGATGAGCAGACACAGAGAGCACACAGCAAATGGACACAGAGAGCAGAGAGCGAGCTCAAACAACAAGGGGAGGGGGGAGGGTGAATAAATAAATAAATCTTTTAAAAAAAAACTGCATTAGGAAAACTCAGTCTACCCAAATCACTCTTCCCAACCTATGTTTGAAACTTTGTATTAAAGAATTGTTTAACTTTATATTTCTTTATCAAACAATACTTTTCACAAAAGCATTGGCATTTTCATGTATATTAGAATCTTCTTTGTTGGATACTGAATAATGGAATGGTTCGTAGAAGAGGAAATTTATCCACAGATTTGAAGGGCAGATTGCGCTAAGAAATGTTCAGAAGTGGGCCGCCACTTCACTGTTTTCTCCATTGTGATTCAATCACAAGCAATGTCATTTAACAAGATATAATTATTGATAATGACTACCATTGATAGAGTGCTCTTTCCATGCCAGGAACCATGCCAAGCAATGTGTCTGTGTGTCTGTATGTGTGTGCATGTTTGCACGTGTCTGTTTGATTACTCTTAAACTTCAGAAGACCCTCCGGGCCAACTGTCATTACTCTACTTTTACAGTGAGATAACTGAACATCAGAAAATTCAACTTAATTGACAAAGCGCACACAATGAGTGACAAAGCCAGGTTTTGAAACTCTAAATAACCAATTACTTCACACAGTAACCTTGTGAAATATTTCTGTGAAATTAGACTTTTGAACAAAAACCTGGGAATCACAGAGATGGGAGCAGGAGAACATTCACTAACCTGTTCTGGCTGACACTCAACTGGAGTCACCAAAAATCACCTTCATGTAGGAGACCAAGGTACCATTAATCATTCATTCACTCAATCAAAAAACATGTATTTAATGCTTAACTGTGTGCCAAGTACTGCTCTAGGTACTGGGGATAAGATAGCAAATAAAGCAAAACTCATGACGCTTAGAGAACTTTCTCCACCTAAAATAGTAATGTTGTGAGAGCAGGACTGTTTCTATATATATAATTCACCATTTTATCTTCAGCACCCAGAATTTGCCAGGCACCCTCTAAGCACTAAATTCATATTTGTTGAAAAAGTTAATCTTTCATGAGCAGTATGCTTCTGGACAAAGATTTAGCTTCCTAACGTATTTTCTTTGTTGCACATAAATAATCATTTTATTTTCAAGTACTCTTTACATTGGAGGGGAGGAGGAAAGGATCTCACATAGGAAAATTGAGTTAAATGCATCAAAAAGACATTTCATGGCAAACTATCTTCATCTGTCTTTGTGAGGTCCTTCTTTTATTTTATTATTTTGTATTGTGTTCCCTTTGTGGCCAATCCCCATTCATATTCCCCTTCCAATCTCATAGGCATCCACTCAAATGTGGAATACATGCCTTCGATGTGCAAGTATCCTTGAAGAATATATAATATTTTATGTATGCCTCATACATATTTTTTAGTAGTTTGGGGCAAGAGTTACTCTAAGAAATATACTCAGGATAAATGGGTCATTAAGGGATATATTAATTTTACTACTATCACATTCTTCTCTGTATTTGTTTCCTATTGCTGCTATGACAAATTACCGCAAACTTGGTAGCTTAGAACAATACAAATTTATTCTCTTACAGTTCTGTAGGTGATAAGTCCAGTATGGGTCTCCCTGGACCAAATTCAAGGTGTCGTCAGGGCTATGCTCCTTCCTAGGGCAGGCTCTAGGGAAGAATCAATTTCCTTGCTTTTTCCACATGCCTTGGCTAGTGTCCCATTTCCTCCATCTTCAAAGCCAGGAATACTGCATATTTCTGTGCCTTTCTTTCAGTTACATCTTCCTCTGGCCCTCTCCTTCTGCCTCCCTCTCCCACATTTAAGGATGCTTATGATAATATTGGGCTCATATGGATATCCAGGAAAACCTCCCTATTTTAAGGTCATCTGATTAGAACCTTCTGCGACCTTAATTCCTCTTTACTATATAACCTAACAAATTCACAGGTTTCAGGGATTAGGACATGGACATTTTAATTTGGGGGGATGGAGGGGTGTTATGCACCTACTACCTTCCCCAAAAGATTTTTGCATCTTCATGACCATTTCAGAAGAATTTCTGTTTTCCACCTCCTCTACATTTGATGTTATCCTGTATTCTAATTTGATCCAATCTGATGACTACAAAAAGATATCTAATTTTTGTTTTAATTTGCATTTCCCTGATTCCTGTGGAAGTAAAAGTATCATGTGATATTCTTGCAATTCATCCAGAATTTCTCTGTGATTTGTCCACTTTTCTATTGGTTTTCCAACCTTTTTTCTTGTTGTTTTATTTGAATTTCTTATACTCTAAATATTATTCATTTGTCAGATTTATACACTGTAAATATCTTCTTACATCTGTCATCTGTAAGTTAACTTTGTGTATTCACCCTTCCTTGATGAAAAGTCTCTAGTTATGATATGGCTTAATCACTTAATTTAGTGCTTAAAGTTGAGGCTTTGTTTTTAATCCCTTGCCATCCACAGAGCTGAAGTCATTCCCCACATAATTTTTTTTCTTTTAACTTTAGTATTTTACCCTTCACATTTTGGTCTGTCACATCTCCACTTATTTCAGGTATTGTCCCGTTATAAACCAAATTCCAGTATAGATCAGATCTGTTTCTGACCTTTCACTTTGGTTCTTTAGGGCTTTAATACCCAAACTCTGACTCAGAAGTGTGTTTTAATATCTGGTACAGCTAAACCTCACTCTTTACTTTTTTTCAAAATTCTCCTGGCTTTTAGGACCTATAGGCTTTCGAAAAGGTAAAATGTTTGCCAATATTCTGATTAAAATACTTCAGGAATTTTTAAAAATATATTTTATCAGAGAAGTTATGAACACATAAAACAATCATGTACACGTGTGGAATTCCCACACAACACCCCTCTGTACACACTACATTGCTGTGGAACATTTGTTACAGATTATGAGTAATATCAAATTATTACCACAAACTATGGTCCATCGCACACAAGAGATATATTTTTCCATCCCCCCTATTATTAACACAGTACATCTTTGGCATTGATGTAAGAATATTATAGTAATGCTGTAAACTATAGTCCATAGGTTATATTAATTGCATTTTCCATGCATCTCCATATTCTTACCACCTTGCAATAGTGATATACATTTGTTCTAATTCATAGAAAGACATTTTGTATTTGTACTATTAACCACAATTCTCATCCACATCTGGGTTCACTGTGTTTTTCAGTCTCTAGATTATTCTCTAGCTTTCTTTACATCCCTAGACTACCCTTTTCAGCCACAATCCCATTTATAAACCAGCTGCATTGGTTTTACTTACTATAATGTGTTACCATGAAATTCCATCCATTTCCACACTTTTACAGTCAATTAAAACTCCTACATACATTATCAATACCCCTTCTCGGCCCTCCTCTTATCTACTAATAACCTATACTCTAGGTTTTTAACTCTATGTGTTTATTCTTCATATTTAGTTCATATTAGTGAGACCATGCAATTTTGTCCTTTTGTGTATGGCTTATTTCATTTAACATAATGTCTTCAAGATTGATCCATGTTATCATATGTGTCCCATTTTCATTTCTTCTTACAGCAGTATAGTATTCCATCGTATGTATATACCACATTTTATTTATCCATTCATTGGTTGATGGACACTTGGGTTCTTTCCATCTTTTGGCAATTCTGAATAATGCCACTATGAACATCAGAGTGCAAATGTCTGTTCGTATCAGTTTTCAGTTCTTCTGGATATATTCCTAGTAGTAGGATTGCTGGATCTTATGGTAGTTCTATATTTAGCTTCCTGAGGAAATGCCAAATTGTCTTCCACAGAGGCTACACCATTTTACATTCCCACCAACAGTGAAGAAGTGTTCCTATGTCTCTACATCCTCTCCAGCACTTATTGTTTTCTATTTTTTTAAATAATGGTCATTCTATGCATTGTGAGATAATATCTCATTGTCATTTTGGTTTATATTTCCCTAATAGCTAGTGATATTGAACATTTTTTCATTTGCTTTTTGGTCATTTGTATTTCCTCTTTGGAGAAATGCCTATTTAAATCTTTTTTTAATTTTTAATCAAAAACTTTTTAGGATACATGGATTACATAATTGTTACACAGAAATTTTAGGGGTACCCATATGCACTACCGCCCACACCTCCCACAACCTCCCACATATACATCCTTCATCAGTGTGGCACATCAACCACAATAGATATACACATCTTGGGGCTCTGCCACCAAGCATGGACCATAGTTCAGACTGTAGACCACACTCTTTCCCACATAGTTCTGCATGATACATGATGATATAAAATGGCCTATATCCTCCATTGCAGCATCACCCAGGACAATTCCCAAGTCCCATTTTAAAATTGGATTGTTTCTCCTTTATTGTTGATTTGTACGCTTTATTTATACAGAATGGAAATCAAACCCTTATCGGATATGTGGTTTCCAAATATTTTCTCCTATTGATTGGGCTGCCTTTTCACCTTCTTGATGAAGTCTTTTAAATCACAAAAGTCTTTCAGTCTGAGGAGGTCCCATTTATCTATGTTTTCTTCTTTGCTCATGCTTTCAGTGTAAGGTTTAAGAATCCACCACCTAGAACCAGATCTTGAAGATGTTACCCTACATTTTCTTCTAGAAACTTTATGGTTACAGCTTCTCTATTTAGGTCTTTGATCCATTTTGAGTTAATTTTTTGTATAAGGTGCAGGATAGGGTTACTCATTCTTTCTTTTGGATATGGATATCCAGTTCTCCCAGCACTATTTGTTGAATTGGTTGTTCTGCCCCAGCTGGGTGGATTTGACATCCTTGTCAAAAATGACTTGACCATAGAAGTGAGGGTCTGTTTCTGAATTATTAATTTAGTTCCATTAGTCTGTGTGTCTACCTTTACGCCAGTACCATAATGTTTATACCACTGTAGCTAGGTAATATTATTTACTCACTTCTGGACTCAGAAGTGAGAGTTCTCCAACTTCACTCTTCCTCTTTAAGATGTTTCTGGTTATTTAGGATCACTTACCCTTTCAAATAAATTTGATAAATTTTGTTTTCCGCTTGTTTAAAAAATGCTCGTGGAATTTTTATAGGTATTGCATTAAATCTGTATATCAATTTGAGTAAAATTGACATCTTAATGATATTTTGTCTTCTAATCCATGAGCACAGAATGTTCTTCCACTTATTTAGACCTTTTTAAAATTTCTTTTAGCAGTGCATTGTAGTTTTCTGCATACAAGTGCTTTACAGCCTTGGTTAATTTATTCCTAAATTTTTGAATCTTATTGTCACTATTGTAAATGGATTTTTTCCTGACTTCCCCTTCAGACTGCAAAGCTAATGTGTAGAAAACTACTGCTTTTGTGTATTACTCTTGTATCCTACCACTCTGCTCAAATTATTTATTAGCTCTAGCAGCTTTGTTGTAGATTTTTCAGGATTTTCTAGGTGTAGGATCACATCTGCGAAGAGCAGAAGTTTTACTTATTCCTTGCTGATTTGGATGCTTTTTATATCTTTTTCTTACCTGATTGCTCTAACTAGATCCTCTAGCACTACATTGAAAATCAGTGGTGACAGTGGGCATCCTTGTCTTGCTCCCCATCTCAATTGAAGAGCTTTTAGACTTTCACCATTGAGTACAATGTTAGCTATGGGTTTTTCATATACGGCCTTTATCATGTTGAGAAAATTTCCTTTAATTCCTATCTTTTGTGTTATTTTTATCAAGAAAAGATGCTGTATTTTATCAAATGCCTTTTCTGCATCAATTGACAGGATCATGTGGTTTTTCTTCTTTGATTTATTAATGTGGTCTGTTACACTGATTGATTTTCTTGTTTTGAGCCATGCTTGCATACCTGGTGTAAACCCACTTGATCATGATGAATAATTCTTTTAATGTGTTGTTGGATTAGATTAGCAAGTATTTGTTCATGATTTTTCCATCTGTATTCCTTAGGGATATGGGTCTGTAATTTTCTTTTTTCATAATATCTTTATCTGAGTTTAATATTAGGATTACATTGGCTTCGTAGAATGAGTTTGATAGTGTTCATTATTGTACAATTTTTTGTAAGTTTGAGTAAGATTAGTATTAAATCTTCTTTAGATAGTTGGTAGAACTCACCTGTGAATCCATCTGGTCCTAGGCTTTTATTTGGGGAAGTTGTTTGATGACTGTTTCAATCTCTTGTGATTGGTTTGTTGAGCTCCTCTATTTCTTCTAGGGTCAGTGTAGATTGTTTGTCAGTTCCTAGAATTTTTTCTATTTCATCTACATTGTCTAGTTTGTTGGCACACAGTTGTACATAGTATCCTCTCATGATCTCTTTTATTTCTGTGTAGTCAGTAGTAATGTCTCCATTTTCAAATTTTATTTTATTTATTTGTATATTCTCTCCTTTTTTCTTTGTCATTCTAGCTAAGGGTTTGTCGATTTTGTTAATCTCAAAGAACCAACTTTTGGTTTTGTTAATTCTCTTTCTTTTTTTCAATTTCATTTATCTCTCCTTTTGTTTGTCATTTCATTCTTTCTGCTTGCTTTGGGAATTATTGGCTGTTTCTTTTTCTAGTTCCTCCAGCTGTGTAGTTAGGTCACTGATTTTAGCTCTTTCTTCTTTTTTAAATGTAAGCATTGAGGGCTATAAATTTCCCTCTCACCGTTGCCTTTGCAATGTCCCACATGGATTTTTGTATGTTGTGTTCTCATTTTCATTCATCTTGAGATATTGATTTCGCTCACAATATCTTCTTTGACCCACTGATTGTTTAAGAATGTGTTGTTTAATCACCATATATTTGTGAGGAATGATGGCATGTCATGTGCTGAGTGTGGATCTCTGCTGCTGGCAGTTTGGGCACTCAGTAGTAGCTATAGCCAGTCAGCCTTGGTGAGGGGAAGTCTATGTTGCTGAGCCCATGCATTCCTTCCATCCCTACCACCATGATCAGTTTGTTCATGAGCCCACTGGGCAATGACAGGAGTGGCTAGAAAAGGGATGACTAGTATCCATAGAACAGGTCATCTTATCCACTTGATTATTAAAATCTTCCTCTCCTGAAGTCACTTTCTGGTGAGTATTCATGTAGAACACATGTATCGTCATGGTTTTTCCCACTCAGATATGCCTATCCACATACCTCTTCCCCAGCCCTCTTTGTCACCAATTTTCCAATCATGTTCTTTCAAAGCCCATGACCATCCAGCCAAAACATTGGTGACAGTCCATAAATCATTATACAAATATACTGCTGGCCATTTCTCCTTCTATGCAAAATGAAAAACCAGGTGCACTGCTTGAAGTTCCACCTACTGGGAGGATTTCCCTTTACCGCTGTCCTTCAGGGACATCCCAAAAAGGGGCTGTAGTGCTACAGCTTTCCACTTTTCAATTGGTACCTGCATATCTTGCAGAAACATCTGCCAACCAGACCCAAGTTTTCTCTTCCTGTCAACTGATTGTAAGTAACTCCCCAAGAGGCCT
>PVKH010012278.1:0-17133 GCA_004027955.1 Chaetophractus vellerosus | reverse complement strand
AGAAAAAGGAGGAAAGCCTTAAGTAGGGAGGTAAGCACTTAATTAGTAGACTAACAGACATGTAATTTTAGAAAAATTTTCAAAATGTATCACCCTCTTATGAAAATATTTGCCAATATATCTTTGTAATTTTGTACAATCCTTGAAATTTTACTGTAAAATATCCATACCTCTTGGTCTTAGGGTAAGTTACCTCCAAGAATGTAGACAAGTGACTCTGAGCTTCATTTCTTCAATTTGTATATCAGACTTGATCATCCCCCTTTCAGCCACTAAACCCTGGGACTCTATTCTACATTATTTAAATAATGTGACACTAGGATGCTTCCAAATCAAATTCCTTCAGCTCAGGATTGTTGCACTCACCCTGTTCTTTACCCAGAACCTGTAAACTTTTTCCTGTGTCTAGGAAAGATTTGCTTGGAAGAGATTAAAATGGAAATTGGCTAAAATCTTATTGTTTTGGTCCCTAATGTGTCCATCAAAACTACACAACTAGGGTTTATGGAGGAGACTGAAAATTAGCAGAGGTTTCTCCCAGACCACTGCTATCAGTTTTGAACTGGATAGGGCTCTATTCTTTAGTCCTTAACCTTCAGTGATATTTCTTCATTTTTTCACAAAGTTCAACATGCTACCTTAATATCAATTCAAACATTTTGATTTTTTCTTTAAATTTAGGGAATTCAACAGTGGATTTGTTTTATTTTGCCTTTTAAAAAATATGATTTACTGAAACTTTGATTCTCTTCAGGAATGAATGTGATTTTGATGAAGAAAAATTCCATGCAAATAACAAATACCTTCTATGGCATATATTTCTGGAGGAACATATCTTGCATTTAGCACATGGCAAATTTAACAAAGGGCAAATTTCTTACCTGTTGAAGAGATTGCTAGCCAGTATATTTGAAAATGTCCAGTAAAGCCAAAGAAAATCCTACCCATCAAATATACCATCTTAACAGAACAAAACAAAATGACATTTTAAACTTACTGGTTTTTACAAAAAGAGTGTGGGCCTAAACAGTTCATTACATTAGACAGGGAGAAATAAGCTTTCTGGAAGTTAAGCATCATTTTAATTCAGTATAGTCAAATTTTTAGGGGGTAGATCCTAAAAATAAATCCCCATTCCAGCAGGCCCATAATGGGACATGTAGAAAGTAATTGTCTTTGTTCTAAGAACACATGCTGTAAATAATAAGAGAAGCAACAAGAAAAGCTAGTATTATATACCCATAACCATGGGCAAACGGGCTCCCAAAGTCAAGCTTAGCCTGCTAAAATTAAAGGAAACAACTGTTTTGAATAAAGGTACAGAAGAATAGTAGAGTAAAAGGAATTTCCTTTGTTTTAGGCCATGTTCTGATGACATTTTACTTTCCTGTGAGCAAGGCTATATTCATACAAATAGAGCAGGAAAATGTCCCTGGCTTGATATGAGGGAGTATTAGAGAGTCCCCCATTCAAGTATCTTCCTCACCTACCAATTTCTCTAATGTCTGAAAAGTCATATTTAGAAGTGTGATCTACCTTTATAAATGATTAGTGATTTGTGAAAAAATACAAATATTCCTTGGAAGGATAGTTTGCATCTTTCTTCATTAACAGCTTAATTTTTGGCTAATGTGACTGCCAGCATAGGGCATGTTTTGAATATAAGGAATTAAAGCAATTAAGGGCATTGCCTGTGAAAGGCTAGATCCATAGGTCAAAAGAGAGGTCCTAGTTAACCGGGGAACCACTGAAAACATGGGGTAGTTAGTGGAAAGGAGAGAATTAGCAAAGGAGTCCCGAGGGAAAAGAGGACAATGTAAAAGAATAGATCATTAAAAGAAAACTTTATAATATCATATTATGAAAAAAAAATACTCCCTATGGTACATGCTGAAAATAACAAGATTGGAGCTCATGAATAATTTGGAATCTGAGTGTTTGTTCCTGTGCTAACAATCAGAATTGGCTTTAAACAAAAAAGCAGGGGGAAAAATTGGAGATTTCCATTGTGCAGACAAGATGTTTGACTTCTTGTGCACGTGAATCCAAAACACCTTTGACCACTGGAGGCAAGCACACTAGCATTTGTGACACCTATTTCTATTTTAAATAGTAGCTATCTGTGGTATGTCTCCATCAATATAGATGAAAAAATTGATTGGCTTCTATAAACAATGTGAAAGGGATGACTTTATAATTAATTGTCTCTAAGTCTACCAGAAGTAAATAAGCGTTTTGTGCCCACTTTAACTGAAAAAGAGAAAATGGCCTTTACATCATCCTTTGGATTAGACAAGAGGAACAGCTTTTGTTTATAATGATTACAATAATGATGTGAAGTACAGAAGGAGGTTACAGAATTTGCATCCTCATAGAACTTTGAGATCAGTGGTTCTCAACCTGTCCCCCAGGGGACATTTGGCAATGTCTGGAGACACTTTGGGTTGTCATAATGGGGTGGGGGTGTACTAGGTTCCAGTAGAGGCCAAAGATGTTGCCAGACATTGTACAATGCACAGGACAGCCTCCAACAACAAAGAACATCCTGCCCAAAATGTCCACAGTACCAAAGTTGAGAGACCCAAAACTAATAAAGATGGAAAGCCTGTAGATGTTCTTTTCTATACAGCTGTAGGACTCTATAAAAACCCATCTGACTATATCAACAATGTAGCAGATACTCTCAACACTTAATCAGCTCAAGGCGGCTAGGTGAGGTGTCTTAAAGATGTGTCAATTATTTTGTGTCACTAAATTGTTTCAAAATGTTATAAACTGTCATTAATTGAGTGTGCTAAATGTCTGAATAGAGTTAATGCAAAGAGCATGTTTAAATTTAGATATATCTTAATCGTGGGAAACTCTGATTTAGAAATGTACTTCCTTTGAAAGAGCCTAAATTCTATAAGACAGTACCTGGAATGGTTGACTAAAATGGGAAGAACTTGGGGAGAAAAAAGCACTCATTTTTTCCATTAGATTCCCACCAACCAAGATTGAAAGAAAAGATATGTTGTCAAATTGCTCAAATAAAATTTATTAATCATTGGTTAGTATAAATTTATTGGTAGTGTTTAAAAAAAAACTTAGCTTCCTATGTATGATGTGTTTTTCTAGTATTTGTGTCATAACTCATTACATTCTTGCTGTGCATAATAATGACAATTTTTGATTACTTAATTTTTTTAATTAGAAATACTTGAATACAAAATTCCAGAGAGCATTTGAACTACAACCTATACCTTCCAGAAACCCAATTTATGAATCAGAATGACATGAGACATATCCAAGTATTAGGTTGTGATGTTTTTCTTCATTCCAATGCCAATTTAGATCTTAAAGAATTAGCTACAGTTAATGAGAATGATTTCTGAAGATTCTTGTCTGTTCATACTAGTCCCTGGCAGAAATGCACAATAAAGTTGTTGGCTGACTGATGGGAAGGAAAATGCAGAATAGATTTCTTGAAATAGTCTATTCCTTGATGATATTTGAATGAGTTGTTTTTGAATTGTATTATAAAAAACTGAGGTAAATTGTTCTCTGACATTTTAGCTAAAAATGAGACCCTGGCATTACCTGCTGAATCTAAAACACCAGAGGTAGAAAAAATCCCAGCACAGCCCATAACAGGTAATGATAGCCCAATGTTGATGTATGAGTGAATAACATATATTTCCAAATAGCAAATGATCTACAAGTCTGTACTTTTTTCAGTGAAGAGCCAGTAGAAAATTCATTTTGATCATAAGTATAAAACAGTAGGAGATTCCAGGTTCTTGGAATGTTTAAAAAAACAACAGATGCAGCATGGTCTTTTGAACCTCATAACTGATGTGTACTACAGAAGCTGAATTTTCAAACTAAGTGAAATTTGTTTCCTCAGCATTCTGGAATATTATTATTCTAAAATATAATGCTATTTTGGGGCACTTTCCTTTTATATGAAGAAATGAGAAATTTTTTTATTTCTTCACTTTCAAAGGTGGTCGGTTTAGTGAAATGCCATATATCCCATACAAACTTAATGAAGGTACCCTGGTTAGAAACTGATGTCTTCTGGAAGATTTAGTATCCTAGAGTAGTATGATGTTTTAAAGAATAAATGCAGTAAACATTTTTCCCATAGTTTTTCAGCCATTGCTAACAAACACTCAGCATTCCTTCTCTGAGTTACTCAAGTCCAAGAATTGAACTAGATTTCTTGCCAGAGCAATACTACCTTGTGCAGGACTCAGTGAAACAAATATCTGGCAAGAATTCCCTGCAATCTACATGTAGCAAAGGAACTCCAATCTAAAGTCGATTTAAAAAAAAAAAAATCATAAAATTGCCTTAACTTGCTTGAAATATCACTACTTACCAATCTCTTTGCTTATAACTAGGCCAAAGAAGATGAACATTGGTGGGGAAACAAAATAATTTGATTTCAAGAAACCTTAACTAGTCAAATAGGAATATCTCTCACAGAGCAAAACCCCTTCATTGTTATCAGGGCAGAGGTAGAAGCTATTCCAGCTACTGGAAGAATCCATTAGGGTGAAAATTCCTAGGTAGCTTTCTGATTTCAATATAATTGGTCAATGCCAAAAAAGCATAGGTATAACCCAGTGGGTTACTCTAAATGTTTTTTGTATGTTTTTTTTTTTTTTAACCTCAAAGATTCAACCTATTTTCCTAATTATACTTCTCCTGGCACAATGTCTGATGGGAGAGTCTACAGATTTCTTTCTTCTCTGCCAAACCCTCCTCAGAATTTTCCACTTCAGAAACACTTAGGCAAACACCACAACTTACTATTCTGTGTTGTTGTGTGTTTTTCTTGTCCTCACCCTGCAAAATTTTGGGGCTTTCCAGCTCAAAATTTATTTCAGACTTCAGTGATCTGGGTTCTTATTTTTCCAAAATTATTTACCTGAAGTCTTCTTTGCCTTTGATTTAATCCTTGGGACAACCCTGTGGCTGAGCATTTGAATCCTGATCATAATTTCAACCCAGTTCCAAACTCTGCATGTTGGTTGCAATTTGGAAAAGAGAAATCTAATAACTCTAAGTAAACTTTTGTCCTTGGCCATTCTTTTATTTGCCCATTTATTAGTCAATTTAATAAACATTTATCATGCGCTTACTATACCTCAGGCATTGTGCTAAGCCCTAGAAATAAAGAAAAAAGGGAGACATTAAAAATTATGATAAATCAGATATGTGCTTTAATGCAGGTCAATTCAGCGTGCATTTTGGAGCAAATAGAAAGTGGACCAACCCCAGAAAGGAAGGGCTGGGAGGAGTGTCAGGTCAGGCAAGTAAGACAAGTCAGGGAGTCCTTAACACAAGCAACTTGTAGAGAGGTGGCCTATATGAATATCAATTGCTTATTCTAAAGGGCAACAAAAAGTATCTCATGGTCTTTGGTTGGCTTCATTATTTTATCTTAATTTGCAAAGTTGCCTTTTTTTTTTTAACCTTTCAGTGACTCCTGAAACAGTTGCAAGAACCACTAAACCTACTGCGTCTAGTGCATTAGACATTTCAGAAGCAGCACTGGGTAATTCTAAGTTTTCTTTCTTAAAAAACAACAACAAAACTCCTAACACATAAAAAAGAAAAGTAACCCCAATGCCTTAGCTTTTTGATGTTCGTCTCTCTTTTTTTCTTCCTGGTAGTAGATAACATTCCTATTTCTTGGACCAATTCCATTGAAGATTTAAGAACATACCTTGATCCTGGCAATTGATGTTCCAGGCAAATGTGGATGCTAGCTGCTAACTGCATGCCTTCATTACCAAACTCTTCAGTTGTATAGAAAATCAGAATGTTGGCTTTTTAATCCCAAAAGATTGATGGGGCGGAGGAAACCTAGATGTCTTGACTATGTCTGTGCTTTCTGCTTAGATTGGCTTTTGGAAGTCTTGTGCATACTAACCTTGGGGGAATCCTTGAAAGAGATGTTTTCAAATAATGAGTTCATGTCTCTTTTGTTAGCATCTTCTTGACCCAAGAAAATCTAACTTGCTCTATTGTTTTCTTTCCCTGAACAAATGAAGCATGCATTTTACCTATACTTACGTTAGTATTCCATTACTTCACATGGCTCTTTGAAAGCAAACCTTTAAATTTTAATAGCTAGGTAACATTTTTCCAGGGAAGGCCAGCTAATTTCATGATAGGCATCAGCTTCTCAGTGCATACATGAATCTTTGTTATGAAGCATGTTCTGCATGATTCATGATTAAGCCACAGTGTCAATCCCAAGACAAGGAAGAGCTAACCACATTCTTTTTTATTGTAGTTCTCAGTGAAAGGACCCCAGAAACATTGCAAACGGTTCTAATACCTGAATTGCCCCTGAGCACTCTAGGTAAAAATCATTAAACATTGCAGATTATTAACTTGGAAATTGTATGCATGCTTAAAAGAAGTCTTTAGGCTAATTCATTCATATTTATATGCCCTCACAAGAAAGAAGGAACAAACAAATGGCTTATGAGAAAAATAAGCTCCTCAACACACAGCCCTTAAATGTTTTAAAATCTTTATTTTATAATTGAGGATCCTAAAAAAGCTCTCCCATGTGATGAATCCTCTGGGTTTTTTTTCCTTTTTGTAACCATATTTTTATATCATATTTGATTCTTTTAATTCAAAATCATGTGCCACTGAACACATTGATATTTTCTATATTTTTCCTAAATGTTTTTACTCAATTGCCTCTTTTGACAGAGATTGTTATCCTTCTGCATTCTTCTTCTTAGAATTCTAAGAATTTCTTTATGTGTGCAAGATCAAAAAAAGAGGGGAGCATAAATAAAAGCCATACAGTTATTTTAAAAAGCATGGGGAACGGATGAAGCTCAGTGGTGAGTGCCTGCTTCCCATGTACAAGGTCCTGGGTTCACTCTCTGGTACCTCCTAAAAAAAAAATTGTCTAGATATTTTTTAGTTCAGATGTGTTTGGTGCTTGGTTTGATTTTAAGCAAAATATATCTAAGACCACACCAACACATGGCTGAAGAAGTGAGGAAACTAGTTTAATAAGGATAGAAACAAAAGTTCAAGTTCCTTGAATTTAGTGGCTATGATTTTAAGAAAAAGAGAAGGAATCTTTACTATATTATCCACATTGAAACACAGAAGTAAATACTACTAAAGGGGCCTTACTTGACATGAAACCTTGCCTACTGGTTTTTGTGTTTTGCCTTTTCAGGGTTGAAAACTTTTAAATCTCTCTACTGTAGCTTGTGCTTCAGGCCATAACTTTTCTTGTATGTTTTATTTTATTACAGCTCCATACAGGCTTCCAGAATTTCCTCAGGCAAAAACACCCTTCACTTTTGAGAAACCTGAGGGCACCTGGGGTAATGACATCTTAAATCTGGTGCTAAGGATGTAGTTGGTGATTGCTTAATTCTGTATCCTGGGTCCTCTCTCTGTAATCCCCATTGAGCTGGTGAATTCAGTTAACTCAGCTAAACAAGAGGTTGATTAAAAAAAAAAAAAGTCTAATTGTATTTTCTATAAGTTCAGTAAAAACCATCAATCTGTTAATTCTGTATAGCCCATTATTATTGTTATTATTATTATTGTCCTTAAAAAGGTTGAGAGTATGACACCAAATTCTTGTCTCTCTCTAGGCACTAAGAAAATGTTCTTTGCATATCAATTTCTCCCTAATATATAATGACTTTGTATTGGATCTGTGTGTGCTTTTTATTGCAGGCTTCTGGTAGCTACTTAACCATATGAGCAAAATATTTTTGTCTCTTTCTTTCTTAAAAACTCTTTAGCAAATTCCATTTCTTTTTGCTATAGCTTCAAGTGAAAAGCCATGGATAGTTCCTACAACTAAAACACCTGAAGATTCCAAAGTTCTACAACCTCAAAGCGGTAATTGCAATCCTTTTTTTAAATAATATTTTTTTCTTTATTAGAGAAGTTGTGGGTTTACAGAACAATCATGCATAAAATATAGGATTCCCATACTAACCTGTTATTAACAACTTGAATTGGTAGGGAACATTTGTTACAATTGATAATAACACATTTTTAATTGTACTATTAACTATTGTCCATGGTTTAACTTAGGGTTCACTGTTTGTAGAGTGTAGCTCTATGGCTTTTTTTGGTTTTTAATTTTAATTTTTTTTCACCATGTATGCAATCTAACATTTCACCTTTTAATCACATTCACATATATATTTCAGTGCTGTTGATTACATTTACAATGTTGTACTACCATCACACCATCCATTACCAAAATATTTTCATCATTCCAAATAGGGATCCTGTACCCTTTAAGCCTTAACTTTTCATTCCCTATCCCAACCCTGTCCCCTGGTAACCTATATTGTAGATTCTGACTCTTTGAGTTTGCTTATTCTAATGGTTTCAAATCAGCGTGATCACACATTTGTCATTTTGTGTCTGGCTTATTTTACTGAACACGGTGACTTCAAGCTTCATCCATGTTGTCACATGCATCAGGACTTCATTCCTTTTTATGGATGAATAATATTTCATAGTATGTTTTTACCATATTATATTTATCAGTTCATGGGTTCATGGACACTTGGGTTGTTTCCATCTTTTGGCAATTGAGAATAATGCTACTATTAACATTGGTGTGCAAATATCTATTCGAGTCCCTGTTTTCAATTCTTTTAGGTGTATACCTACTAGTGTGATTGCTGGGTAAAATAGTAGTTCTATATGTAGCTTTCTGAGACTCTCCCTTGTGTCACTCTCCTGTTACATCATCATCTTGCTGTGTGGCTCATGGGGCCTGATGGTCCATGTCCATTCTATATTTTTCTTTTCTTATTTTTACTGGGAGGTCCTGGGGATTGAACCCAGGTCCCTCCATAAGGGAGATGGACACCCAACCACCTGAGCCACATCTGTCCCCCTGCTTTATCTCTTAAGGTTGACCAAAGATACCCAAAGTTACAATCTTTTCCCATACAGGATGGTCATATAATAATTCAAGCTTAGTTTATCACCAGCATTCTAAAAACCAGACCTAGGGAGAAAAACTAGGTCTGGGGACACATGCATGGTTTCTAATATAGTGAATGTTTAGCCTACCCTGATTATCACAAAATCAGCGAGAATATTCACACTCTATATAACTTTGATGATTGGCTTTTCCATTTCTGCAAAGGAGAATGTTGGAATTTTGATTGGGATTGTGTTGAATCTGTCCAATGCTTTAGGTAGAATTGACATCGTAACAATATTTTGTCTTCCAGTCCATGAACACAGAATGTCTTTCCGTTTATTTAGCAATGTCTTTCAGCAATGTCTTGTAGTTTTCTGTGTACAAGGCCTTTACATCCTTGATTAGATTTACTCTTAATATTTGATTCTTTTAGTTGCTATTTTAAATGGAATTTTCTTCTTGATTTCTTCTTCAGATTGTACTTGTATTTAGAAACACTACTGAATTTGGGGTGTTGATCTTATATGCTACCACTTTGTTGAATTCACTTATTACTTCCAGCAGCTATGTTGTGGATTATTCAGAATATTCCGTATATAGGATCATGCCATCTGAAATTAGAGAAAGTTTTACCTCTTCTTTTCCAATTTGGATGCCTTTTATTTCTTTTTTTAAAATTATAAAAGCATTATTGAGTAACTACTTTTCATTTTTATAGCTTCCTTAGTTGATTATCAGTATACTTTGTAGTAGATGGAAGGGCTATAATACAGTCTTGACACTTGGATGAATCTCATTTTTCCCCCATACAAATCTAAAATGGTTATGCATTTGTTTTAGAGATCTATGTTTTAATTTCTGGACATATTAGAAGTCTGGATAGAACATGAGCTATGAATTGGCTCATTGGTTTTTCTTCTTCTAGAGTCTCTAGTGCCATACATGACAGCAGTAACAAAAATAGGAAACAGATATTCTACCACGAATCATCATGGGTGGGTCTGATTTAATAACAGCATGGGCTTAAAGTTTCCCTTGCAGGCAAATATTTGCTTCTCCTACCAACCATATGACTTAGCTTTTTCCCTAATTTTTCTGGGCCTTGGTTTTTTCTTTTGTAAACTCTGGTGATTGGTTTTTTCCTCCTGAGAATTCTTGTGTTCCACCACTATAATTGATTGAGGTATCTCTCTTTTACAAAAAGTAGACTTTTCTCAATTAAAAAATTTAGCCTATATATGTTTTCTTTGATGCCCTGCATTCAACTAAAGAAGAGACTATTCAGCCTATGATAATTATGAGAAAAATCAGAAACCATCCTTTTTTATTACTTCCATGATTTTTTGTTTTGTTTGTTCTTGTTCCTTTTATGTTAATTTTTGTCAATCTTTTAGTTGCTGTGATTTTATTATGGGTACATATAGTATATATAGTAATTAGTATATAAGATAATGTATATAGTGTATACATATAGCATAGTATATAACGTAGTTGTTTTGTTAGAAGTTTGTGTAAAAAATTAAATACATTGTCATTTTGAGGTATTCTTCAGATGTAGTTCAGTGGGTTTGAGAAAAGATGCAATGAGCACAGAGAAACACATTGATCTTAGTCAAATTATCCTTTCTCTGGTAATTGTAATGGGCTCAGATCTCAGCAAAGGACAGAAGATGACATCAAATTATGTGTAGTGTCCCTTAGTTTCCTTAAGTGGGAACACACTTGGAAGTTAGCCTTGGTTGTTAACCAGTCCAGAGAAGCCTCAAAGTTGGGGCTTACAAAGGCTTGGTTCTCCTAGCCACAGACCCTAAAACTCTAGTGTAATTACTTATGTAGGCACAAAAACACCTTCAGCAATCCAGATCACCTGAATCTAAAATCTCTGTTCTGGGTAGAAGTTTCATACTGAGCTTCTAACATATGGAACCACAACTAGTCTAGGGACAAGTGCTTGCATATGGAAATCCTAACATGACTCCCCACGCCCTTTGACAGTACTACATGTCCTAAACCAAGCACTTTTGGGGACTGCTGGACTAGATGAACTCTTAGGTCTCTTCCATCTCTTAGCTTTGAGTTATAGCTTAGGGGAAATGGCATCCCTCAGGTTTCCTTTGAGAAGTATCTATTTTTGTTTGTTTGTTTGTTTTCTTGGTTATTTAAGAGTAAACTGAACAAAACCTCAAAGGAATAATTTATGAAATTATGAAGTCTAGGATATGAATTTTATATAAGCTTGAGTTAAACCAAACTATGGTGGGAGAGAATTATAAATGAGGGAGTAAAAGTTGTAGAATTACAAAGAGACAAAAAATTATGAGATGGAAGATCCCAGTAAAGGAAAGTTTCCCTTTGCCTTTAATCCTAGAAAAATTCCACTGGTCTTTCCCTGGTGAAGTATAAATAGTAGGCAAGGGAGCAAATGTGGCTTAAGCAGTTGAGCACCCACCTCCCATATGGTCCAGGGTTCAGTTCCCGGTGCCTCCTGAAAAAAAAAATGAAAACAAACAACAAGCAAAACAAACAATAAAACCAACTCATGGAAGCCAATGTGGCTCAGTGGTTGAGCACCGGCTCCCCACATTTGAGATCCCGGGTTCCATCCCCAGCCCCTGGTACCTCAAAAATAAAATAAAATAAAAATAAAAATAAAATAAAATAATAGGGCAATGCAGCAGGAAACAGCCTCATTGTTCAGCCACCTCACTGCTTCCAGGGCACTCGTAGTCTGACAGAGAATTTCCAGCTCCCAACACTCTCTGAACCACATGTCAGGTCTTGCCATGGACTAGACTTCAGTAGGTGATGATTGCAGTTGTGGGCATTAGTGCCACAATGTCCCAGTCTATCCTTAGAGCATTTAATTTTCATATCTCTGCTGCTTAGTTTAATCCTTGGACCAGCAACACTGGCATCAGCTGGGAACTTGTTAAAAAGGCAGACCCTCTGGTTCCACTCCAAAGCTATGGAATCTTCATTTTAACAGGGTCCTTAGGTGATTTGTATGAACATTAAAGTGAGAGAAATACTACCTTATTACTTAGTCTGTATAATCACATGGTACAGGTAAGAATGATCAGGTGTGGTCAATTACAGGACAGTACCTCTCAAATCAATATGATTGGTTTCTCCAAGAGGATGATTAACTGCCTCTTGTTTCTGTTAATAAGCAATGCCTCTATCTATGCTCTTTCATAAGTGTTCTTTGGCATTTTCTCAACTTAAATTTCAATTAAAATTGAACAGTATATGCATTATTTGTGCTTTATAGAGTTGCTATATTCATGACCTTTTTTCATTCATTTTGGCCTTTCTTGATTCTTTTGATTGATTTTGCATGAATTTAATACATGTACTAAGGTTCCCTTCATTTCCTATTTAGGGTCAATATATGTAATTTTTTTTTCTTTTCCAATTACTCCCTAATGCAATTGTTTTGAGAATTAAGGAGAGAGATGTAAAGATAATACTTGAACTATGATCAACAAAGATATTGGTCTTAGTTTTGGTTGCTGTATCCTTCGAAGAAACAATAAATTATAGGTGGTATCGGTGACTGGCATCATTATAGCAAAATGAACACATTTTGGTTATGTGATGTGTCTGTATTTGCTATGTCAATTCCTTTCTGCCAGAGACCACCAGGCACACATCCATAAATGAACAAGGTTGAGCTTATTTACTTGTTGCAACAAGGAAGAACACATACACCATGGAGATCTGTGGGATGTCTCAGTAAAAGAGAATTTGGAAGTAGTATTGTAGGATTTGGACTTGTATTAAGTGATTTGGGTGAGGACTCAAGGAAATAAAGCTTTGCTATGGGTTGGATGCTGTCAAATAGCGGGAGCAATTCTATGATCAAGTATCTTAATAATTCTTTTCAATCTCATGTTAACTCAGACATGGGGACATTGGTAATTTTTTGGTTTGGACAATGTTCATGTTTTCTTCTGTGTTCCAGATGATTACAGAGTGGTATTGTTTTGTCTTGTATGATTATGGTCATAGCGTAGCCTTGTCTTACGTTGGTGGTCTTTGAAATCATTTATGTTCAAGAACACCACAGCCTAGCTGTGGGTGCCATGCCACCTCCTGGGTGTGAGGGGCTGCTTTTCTCATTATCAATTATTTAATATTTTTTATCATTACGTTATGTAAAATTCATTCTGAATCAACATTTACTGAATTTGTTTTCTACTTTTACTTTATATTCTTTATCAAAAATCAGAATGCATAGTCTCAAACAAATTTCTGGATATTAAAAACTATATGGAGATTCTAATTTATATAATGAATATTGAAATCCATAGTACTTATGACAATTACTCAGGAAAAAGTCTTTCTTGTCATGCAATAGAATTGGTCTTAGGCACTCCTGGAAAGTGGCCAGCTGACTATGATTGCAGTGTTGTTATGGAGTGAATTCTAGAAATAGCTCAGTACTTTCCATGCCCAGATGAATTGTATGTGTGTATGCATGTGCACATACTTGTTGCATCATTTCTCCATTGGATAGTGTAATTTTGTACTTGAGTAGCAATTTTCTTCCAAGACATTTAAAGGGCTGTATATATACATACATTCACATTAATCCTTCCAACATTCCTAGAAACTAGACAACAAGAGTTACTTTCTTATTTCTTAGGGAGATAGATGAAGGACTTGTCTCTGAATGTGTAGGAAAGCAAACACTATATGCTAATTCCTTTCTGTCCCAGTCTTTCCAACAAACTACTCCAAATTAAAAGTGAAGTAATGCCATGTAGTTTGCTTTGAAATTTTGAGAACAGCTCTCATATCAGAGAGAATTAAATGTTCGTACAGGGGATGAATGCCTTCCAAATGTATAAGGAACATCAATCTTATACATTGATTGACCACTTTGTGAAGTTTCTTCTCATTGTGAATGTGATAGCTAATCTGTAAGCTGCAGGGTGAGACAGAGCTAATAACATTTACCATCTATGGACATCAGACAACTTACTTAATCTCTTAGCGCCTCAATTTCCCCATCTATAAAATGGAAATAAGATATTTTTCATTGGGTTGTTTTGTTTCAGAAACAATATGTAAATCATGTAATGCACAGTACATAATAGGTATCCCCGTCTTGATTCCCTCAATATAATGGAGTGTTGCATTGAATACATCCCCTTCCCACCACACTGCCCATCCCAAGCATCTGTGAACTGCTGCAGATGCTCAATAATAATTATCATAATGATAAATTATTTAATTAATAGAAAGAAAGAAGGAAAAAGATTCTAAGCTCACAAGCATATGAGCATACTAAAAGTTTCCTGTGTCTCCATTTCACCATATAAAAATTAAGGACAATGGAAAGGGCATGTGCAACGTTATTCAGAGATACTGCAATCCCATGGGAATGGTCTGATGCTCTATTAACTCATGAGCTTTATTTATATCCCACAGTCACCCTCTGTTCAGTTATAGTACCTGTCAGAATCTCTGTAAACTGAGATCTGAAGCCCTTCCTGGACTTAGTAAGTGAAAAAAATGTCACAATCAACACCCTGGGTTTACCTTGGGCTCCAGAAGTGGAAGAAGGAGCAAAAATGCCATGTAGTCTTCACCCCACAGATGAAGCATGTGCATGATTTTCAACGACTTTAGATGGTTTGTGGGGCAAAGGGATAGAAATCGGCTTTTTTCTGCCTTGATTGTGCCATCAATGTTAAGCCTCCTTGGAAGACAATTATTTAGTATCAGGAGAGAGTTAAGGCCCAAATCAAATAAAGAAAATGGTTACAAACCCAGGATGATTCGATGCATTTGATTTTAGTCTTAGAAAACTCTGTCCTGCTTTTTCTACTCCCAACATGTCCAGACAAATTAAATTTTCCCTCCAAATTAATATGACCTATTTCTAATATTTCTCATTCTGGGGTAATTATTCCCCTTTAACTTTGAACAATAAACAATTATGTTTAGCAGCTTTCCTTGACAGAGTCAGACTGAGAATGGTTAGACTCAGTCTCTTCATTAGGATACTTTTTAGGGGCTGTCTTAGAAGTTCATCGCTAATTATTTTCAGTGTTAAGGTATTTTAGTCCTTTGTAGAACCTTAGTATATTGCAAAATGTGTTTAAGGTCTGCAGATTATGTAAAGATTTAAAAACTGAATTGATCAATGCCCACGAGGAGTGGCATACTAGCTAGAAAGTTTTGACCACAGGTGGTTTGCTCAGAGCCACTGAAAGGAGATAACCTCAACATATGGACCTTACTGCCTGCCCTGGGAGGTGTTGATTAGCACAGATCTGGCCCACCCAGCTGGATTAAGCCCTAGAGAGAAGGATAGTTAGGAATGAGTGGTGGTGTTGATGCTGTGAGTGTAGGAAAATAGAATTCAAGTGTAGCAGATGGATTACAGATTTATTATGACGTCTTAGAGATTTACAGCTTCAGCCTTTGGTTTTGCTTCATGAGCATTTTCTTGCAGGCAATATTTTCACAGATTTCAGGGCCAGCCAGCAAGGTATTTTATTTTTCCATGGACAGAAGAAAGCATTATCCATTTATTTAAATGGTACTGAGAATGCTGTGTGTGTGGTGTTTATAAGTGTTTTTCTCTGCTAGCTACTTAATTGATATTTCCGTGGTATTTTTTTCATTGTTACTTCATATGTGTTTTCAGGATTCTATTTCCATGGCATATGGAAATAGAAGCGTATGGCAGGTGGCTGTGTGGTGGAGGAAGAGATGTGTGTGCACACATATGATAATTAAAGAACATGTTCATTTGTTCTCTAAACTAAACCTCAAAGACTATTATACTAAGAGCTTAAACTACCCAACTGTCAAACTCACTGTTGTTTATTCATTGTAATGAACATCTCATGGGTTAATTCTACTGACTATATCCACCATGTGCCAGTCTCTGGGTTAATAAACCTTGGGGTGCATAGTGAGCAAGGCAGGCACAAATCCCTGCCCTAATGAGGTCTTTTGTCTAAGAACTTAGGTTCAAAAAGGAAAGTCTTTCACGTAGATACTAATATTCAAGGAATTTGAATAAAATGGTGATAAATTCTTGATAATTTGAAACGCCTTGTCTTTGTACTATCATATGGTTCCACAGCGATATCGGGGAACTCTTATTGTGGAATTTGTATCTAATCGGTTTTTTTAAAAAAGGAAAAATAAACTATAAAACCAATGAAACATAATTTATCAATGTGGTTTTAGAAAATTAAAGAGTAAATGGTAGTGCAGCTTATTGCATATTTTTAATATTTTATCCCTGAAAAATCCAAAAATTTAGTTATCATGACTATAAGTCATTAATGATTTTTTAAAGCAACCAGTATTGCTTTTTATAAACTTTGAACTGAACTTCCCATTTTACTTATTGCATTATACTTCACCTACAACTTTTAGTTCCACGAATGTTCTGTGAATTCAAGATCAGAGATACCACTTAATGTCAAATAGCTGGAGAGTTTCATCCACTAAAGTAAATGTAGGTGCAAGAATTTTGTTTGTTCCTAAACAATAATGTACAGTAGCATGTGGACTGTCTTTTAAAAAATAGGAGCGTTTTCCCCTAAATCTTAGCTCTTTATCAATTTTATTGCTGGAATAGCTCTTTAAAACCAGGGAGACCTAACTGGAATTCCATGTATTTCACTTTGGTTATAGAAGTGCATATAAGCGTTTTATAAGGGAAATAAAGAGCTATTGATATTTTTTTTAGATTTTTAGAGAACTCTGTTTGGACAGCTATTGTTTCAGAGTCAAAAAATCTTGTTTAATCCAAAAATGAAATGAGGTGATGGTGTCCCTCTTAAAGCTGCCCAAACAATATAAAACTCTGAGGAGATAGTATTTGCATATTTTTAAAACTCTTTTTCTTTGCTACTCAACTCCTAGACATTCCACAATTAGGAATATCAAGGACCAAGCCTTCTGGCAAATGTGTTATTTTAATCTGAAGTCCGTTTGAGAAAATGTTTGGAAGTAAGAGGTCCCTGACAATTGGGAATTTCCAGACATGAACCACAATTGCCAGAAGATGATGAATGGAGGAAGTGCCTTCTGGAAATAACTTGGGGGAAGATGGCAGTCTGGCTTGGAACTTCCAGGAGAGAATTGTAAATATGGAAAATAGATATAAAGAAGATGAATAAATATCATCTCTTGGAACAAAAATTACAGAATAAAAGAAAGTTGGT
>PVKH010012277.1:0-17350 GCA_004027955.1 Chaetophractus vellerosus | reverse complement strand
TAATACAATCTAATACACTCAGAGGAATAGACCAGTTTACAAACACAATCATTATTTCTTTTTTGAATTCATCAATAATATCAAATTGCCACAAGTCATCTTCAAATTGTTGGTGATACAGCATTGAACGTTATTGACAAAAATCTGTGTGCAATGGGGTCTCAATGCATGGGAAACAGTAAACCAAAGGCACAATGAAAAAATATATAGTACTAGATAAAGATAACTGCTATGGAAAACAAATGCAGCATTGATGAGGTTTGGGGCAGATATGATATTAAATAGAGTGTTAAGAGTTGGTCTTATGAGGAAGGGAATGAGGAAAAAACAGTCTGGGGAAAGGGAATTTAAGGAAGAATAATAATTGAAAATATTCCTAGTCCAAAAAATATGGTGAGGAGTTCAGTGTGGCTGCTCCAAAATGAATGTTCATATTTTGTCATGTTCATTCCAGTCTTGTTTTATTTATCATTTTTTTCAATAGCTCAACTTTTACAATACATGGTATTGAAATTAAATGAGGAATAAAAGGATTTTGTCTTAAAAATATTTCAGACCATATTTTTCATAAATAATGATATGCAGTGATATGAATAGGAAAAGTAGCAGGACAATGTAAATAATCTAGGGTTTTCACATTGCCTAAAGTTTTTCTTATATTTATTTAATAACATCATAACTACTTTCTAGGATATATTTTAAGAGGACAGGGTAGTCTGAATTTAAATAAAACATAAACAATTCCTGAACGTACTACAAATGGTAAAATTAGATAAATGTTTGGCAATCATTGCCAAAAAACTCAAAAGGATACATTTTCTAAATAATAGAAACATACATAAATGAAAAAAAAAACAACACAGTTCATAAAAATGACCTGAAATTGTCAAGGGCCTGTAAATGTAAGAAAAGACACAATGCATGTACAAGAAGAGAGAAAAATTTAAAAGGTTTAGTGTTTAAAAAATGCTTATCAAAGACAGCTAAGTGTAAACAAAACAAAGATTTGTAATAAAATACAGATTCCAGACAACTTAGAGTACAGAGCAAAATAAATCTTAATCTTGTAATTTCTACTGATATTAGATATGTTAAAATATATATGAAGAATTCAGGATGTAGAGTCTAATAAAACACATTTTACTTATTTGAAAAAATTAATAAAGAGTGATGAACCTTGTGAGAACTCATTAAAATTTTATTCCTAAAATATTGGTTGAGCATTAATATTTCAAAAATCATTTAAGAAAATTAATAAGTATATTCTCTAATTAAAACCTAAATATAAATTAAAAGAATACAAATCACTTGAAAACAAAAAATATATATAAATAACAGCCATTAATTAAGTTTAAATAAAATAATAAGAACATGAAGAAAACATACTTTCTTAAATATACATTGAATATTAGTGAAATTAAAACTGCAATTACAGACTATGTACACTTTTAAAAAGAAATAATAGTTAATGTTTAAAATGTCCAGGGCTCATATTTAGAATAATGGAAATGTTTGTATATTTTATATATAAGCTTTGTCTAGAAGTCCATGAACAAATCTCTCAAAAATGACTAGGATATGTCTATTTTATTTAATAATATTTATAATGTTTTCCAGAATTTCTTCAATATACACATACACTTTTTTTCTATAACTTAGTTATATCACAACATTTTACTATGCATTAAGAATAAATATAGAAGTGCTTATTTTGCTTTTTAAACTGTTTATTTCTTTATGAATAAGATTTGCTTAAAATATTTATAAACCACGAACAAAAACTGTCATAACAAAAGCTATTGTATATTCAAAATTATGTTAAGAATATAAGCATTCTGATGATTACGGTCAAAATTTATTTGTACTATATTAAATTCTTTCCATTAGTCACATGATTTCATCCATAAAATAAACAAATGGATATAGAATTATTTGTATGATTTAGTTGAGTAAACTAGATTCAAACTTTCAATGACTTATTAAGGAAAATACAGCAAAACAGCTGACAGATACAGAAACTAAACCCTGGATTTTCTAGTCCAAAGAAATATGTTTTAAGACTATGCTAAATTCCTTGCCTACAGAATAAATGGAAAAATTCTTAAAAAGCTCTTCATAATAAAATTCACTGAAATTGGAATATGAATGGGAATTTCTATAACACAATTTGAAGAATAACAACACTTTATTTTCTATTTCACAATAATAGACTTTAAAATCACATATATTTAAACATATGATTAACACATATTTAATGGTTTCCAATTACTATGTCATTTCTGAAAACACATTCTTGGATATGTTCTATTGAATGCATTGTCTAATAGAGGATGGCTCAACATAAATGCCAACGAAGTAATGGACATTAGTGTATTTAGAAAGAAACTAATTAAATGCTTAAATAGAAAAGAAAGAACAGATGCACTTAAAATTTCAGCATTACCATCAATTCTATTGCTTGGAAACCTCTCTCTTCTGCATGATTCTAAAGAGAGCATTTTTCACCTCCTTGTTCCTCAGACTATAAATGAGTGGATTCAGCATGGGGATCACCATAGTGTAAAATACAGAGGCCACTTGATCCTTTCCCAAGGAGTAGGAATTCTTGGGTTTTAAATAAATAAAAATCATAGTGCCATAATAGATAGTGACTCCCAAGAGGTGGGAGGCACAAGTAGAAAAGGCTTTGTGCTTTCCTGAAGAGGAATTAATTTTCAGAATAGTAGATAGAATGGACCCATAGGAAACTGCGATTGTGCTAAGAGTCACCATTACATTTAAACTAGTGAAAATGAATATCATTATTTCAGTTTCATGTGTGTCACTGCAGGACAGTGCTAAAATTGGAGTTACATCACAGTAAAAGTGATAGATTACATTGGAGTCACAGAAGTGTAAACTGTTCATGAAAAGGAGGTTAATTAAGGATTCTGTAAAACCAATCATATAGGACCCAGTGATGAGCACATGACAGTGTCTCCTGGACATAACCACTGGGTAGTGAAGAGGATTGCAAATAGCTACATAGCGGTCATAGGCCATTGAAGAGAGAAAGAAAAATTCAGTGACACAGAAGAAGGCAAAAAAATACATCTGTGTGAAGCAGCCAATGAATGAAATACACTTGTTGGAAGTCACTAAGTTCTCTAAGGTTTTAGGTGTGATGACCGTTGAGTAACTGAGGTCCAGGAATGACAGGTGACTGAGGAAAAAGTACATAGGGGTGTGAAGCTGGAGATCCAGGTGAATTATCAGTATCATTCCTCCATTTCCTAGCAGGGTAATCAGGTAAATCAGGAGAAATAACATAAAAAGGAACTGCTGGATCACTTCAGAGTCTGTAAACCCAAACAGGATGAAGTCAGGCACATTTGTGTTATTCCTTCTTTCCATTATAGCAATCAACTTGTAAACTGTTGAGATATCAAAAGTGACACTTGGTATGAATGACTTCAAAACTGTTTTTGTTTATAGGAATGATCTGGCATTTAAAAAATATCAACCTAATGATTCTAGAAATTTGCAAAATATGTCTGAAAAAAATCTCAGTTTCTCTAACTATTATGAATTAGGTAAAAATCTAAATTTGGAAATTATATAATATACATTCATATATATATATATGAACATATATATTGCATCATTAGAATGAACATGACACTCTCATAAATACATCCCTTCACTGGCACATTTATCCAGATGAAAACATTATTACCTTAAGTATTACTCTTGTACACATTTTTAGATCAGAGAAAGGGCACAGAAAGTTACCTAGATTCACAACCATTAAGTATTGTTGACCCATTGATTCTACCAAGATTGATAGTGTCCAAAAATCAAAGTCATAACATTCTATTCCTACTTGTATTTAATTTCAGCAAGTAAAAAGAATATTTATGCTAAAGCAATGATAAAATTTTAATACATCATTTACTGTTCTTTTCTATGCAATATAATTTAGTAAAAATGACAGTTCAGAAATTAAAACCTTATGTTCATTAACATTAGAGAGCACACATTAATATTAATTTTCAGACATGTTTTTAACATATTATTGAATAAATTTCTTCCAAAATTTACATTTTAAATATGTGTACAATGCTTGATGACTCTGATTCTATCTGTTCTATATTTTTGATTCTACAAATCCTAGCATTACTTAGGTAAGCCTTACATGATATATATAAGTATATGCATATCCTTCTAATAATATGTGCTTTTTTGACATAAACTAATATAACTTATGTTTAACTTTTATTGCGTGATTATTTTCTGAGGTAAAATAAATAAAAAATAATTTTCAGACCCTGGCCAAATAGGAAGTTCACCTGGATTTTGTGTAGCATGGGTTGTACCAGGAGCTACTGTGAACACCAGCAGAGAAGAGCATCCCTTGTTTTTTTCACCTGATAATGCCAAGACACCTCTTATACTGAGGATTGCAGATAATGCAACATTTGCTCCTCTAGGGAACTAATTTCTAAGGAAGATTGCTTGACATTATGCCAAGGAAAAAAATTTAATGACTAATATATCCATGTCAGGTTTCTAACAGAAAATTACCTTCCCCTTAGACACCACATAATGTTGAGCAGCATTTTAGGTATTCTTTTGTGATGTACTAATTTGTGGAAAAAGAGCAGGTATTTCTAGAGAAATGCTTAATTAATTGGTTCCAGAAAGTCCAGATTATTAACAACCATGGTTATAGTAGCATATTTTTCAAAATGAAATAATTTAATATTTAAAAGTGTGACACTATCATTGCATGGAACATTGTTCATTATGCAAAAATGATTAAACAAGAAAATTCAAAGAAAAAATGGAAATATCCATAAGTGTTATTTTTAGATGTATTTTCTTCAACGTATTTTCCTTTTAGCATATAAAGCCTCTTTATATTTATGTTTAAATATTTATACATTTTAATCACAGCTGAATTTTTGGGCATTTTTATTTAATATTGTTCATTAAGTGTTTATTATACACTTTGATCTATGTTTAAAAAAGACACTTGGGGGAAGTGGATGTGGTTCAAGCATTTGGGCTCCAGTATACCATATAGGAGGTCTAGGGTTCACTTCCCATGGTCTGCTGGTGAAAGGCAAGGTGGCCCATGTGGCAAGTTGGCCCAATCAGAGGTGGCCCATGGGGAATACTTCATCAATTAATCTTAAAATATGCATGGTATCCTGGGTAAGACAGTCTTGGGTGAGTGATAAGGATGGGAGGGTGGTTTCTGTATGAAGGCTTGTATATGGACAGAAGTGAAGATTGGATAAAAGGTGATGTGAGGAAAACTAATAGCAAGGAAGTCCATAGTTATAAATGTTTGGTGGAGTTAAATCTGATTAATGTTAATCTCTACCTTGGTCTGCTTCCTGACATGTAAGGAATAGTTACATTGATTTTTTTCTAAAATTATAAGGTACAATACAACACCTTAATATGTAAGCTATACTGGATTTTTCTAGTACTACAATATAATCTGGGCTTCATTTTGGGTAATATAGTATTTAATCTTAAATTTTATTTCTTTGATGGATTTTTAACCGTCCTTCATTGCATTATACTGTTAATGTTTTCTATGGGGATAAAATTTGCATCCATAAATTATTTTATTGCTCTTATTATTGTTATGATAACTTCTAGGCAAGCAATATGGTAACATACAGCACTCCAAGCCCTGTTCACTCACAGAATTTTTGAAAAACCTACAACAAAAAGCCAAGCTATTTTCACAAAATTCCAAAAAACATTTAAATGATTACAATAACAGCATAAGTCCTAAATCAAGAAAATGTGATATACTTTGGGAGAACCATGCCTCGACTGTAAAACTGTAGAACAAAATGACAAGTAGAGCATTCTGAAAGCTAGAAGAGAAGAGCAACTTGTTATTTAAAAGGCAATACCTAAAAGATTAAGGGTGGATTTCTCAGCAGAAACCATGGAGGCATGAAGGCAGTGGGATGATGTAATTAAGTGCTGAAAGAAAACAATTTAAACAGAGAATTATATATCTAGCAAGAGTGCCTTAAAATGGGAGAGAGATTAAGATATTCCCACAGCAACAAAAACTGAGGGAGTTCATCACTGTTAGACCTGTCCTACAAGCTATACTATGGAGAGATTTTCAGATGGAAAAGAAAGGAAAAGACACTAAAGAGTGGATCAAAGCAAAGCATGGGGAAGTTTTGGATTCCTCTAGGTTCTTGGCTATGTTGCATGAAAGAATTTAAGAACACACCAGTTTAGTTAGGCCAGTAAAAAGAATTTATTAGGAAATGGGGGAAAGAACAGAGCTTGCTGAGAAATGAGAGAGAAGGATGGAAATCAAACACTGAGATTTGATGTGGGTTCCTCTAGGCAGATAGAATGAGATTTGGCTTGTGTGCTCACCTTTTAAGCTATTAAATATTCCTCTTCTTGCTAATGGTATTGGGAAGGGCTCAAGCTGTTATTGATTACCCCACCAATGGTGGGGACCAATGGTGAGGACTGTTTAGAATATCCAGGGCCTCTCCTTGGCCTAGAAAGAGTCCAAACTGGGACTTCATGTCAAGGTCAAGTTCTCAGCAGGGTCTTGCAGCATGTTGTCTGTCAGCTATGTTGTAGCTCATCTTCTCCTAATTTCCCTGTACTAACCTGCCTTTAAAGCAGCATAAAGGAATAAAGAGTTCTAATAATGGTAACCATAAGAGTAATTATAAACCCACATATAATATTGAATTGTATTTTTTGTGTGCAACTCCATTTTTATTTGAACAGGTTCTGAAAGCACATGTGTGAAAAGTAATGGCAATTCTATGGATTAGGATATTTAATGTGCAAAATATAATACAAAACAAGTCCAACAAAAGAAATGGTGTGATGGTGGGGTAGGTGATAGGTGATAAGAACAAAGTTGGTACAAAATCAAATTAGATTGTTACAGATTTTACATCTTTGCTTTCTATCCAAGGTTAGCCAAAAATAAAGTATCTGAAAAATAAACAGAAGAAATTGGTAAGAACTCAAAATAATATAATACAGAAAATTAAATAGAAGTCATTAGCAGAATGCTCTGGGGTCTAGGCTTCTAGGTTCTTGGCTTATGTCACATAAAATAATTTAAGGACATGCCATATGGTAGGCAAGGGAATAGTTTATTAAGAAACAAGAAAAGAGTACAGAGCCCTAGGCATGGACTGCAGGAATGTTGCATACATATAATTTTTTTTTATTCATACCATATATTACACAGTATATTTGGTTCATAGTAATGCAATCACACAGTATTTGTCCTTTTGTGTCTGGCTTGCTTCACTCAACATAATGTCATCCAGGTTCACCCATGTTATCATATGCTTTATGACTTCATTTCTTCTTAGAGCTACATAATATTCCTTCATGTGAATACACCACAGTTTATCTATTCTTCAGTTGATGGACAACTGGGTTCTTTCCAACTTTTGGCAATCATGAATAATGGCACTATGAACATTGGTGTGCAGATGTCAGTTCATGTCACTGCTCTCAGTTCTTTTGGGTGTATACCCAGTAGTGGTTTTGCAGGGTGACATGGCAAGTCTATGTTCAACTTCTTTAGGAATTTCCAAACAGTCCTCCACAGTGGCTGTACAATTCTACAGTCCCACCAACAGTGAATAAGTGTTCCTATCTCCCCACATCCTCTCCAACACTTGTAATTCTCTGTTTTTTTTTTAATAGTGGCCATTCTGATAAATGGAAAATATCTCATTGTAGTACTGGTTTGCAGTTCTTTAATCATTAGTGATGTTGAGATTTCTTTATGTGTTTTTTTCACCATTTGTATTTCTTCTTTGGACAAATGGTTTCTTGGACCTTACACTCAAAGCACATGAAACAAAAGAAAAAATACATAAATGAGGCCTCATCAAAATTAAATACTTTTGGACCTCACAGGACTTTGTCAAAAGCATGTAAAGGTAGCCAACACAATGGAAGAAAATATTTGGAAGTCACATATCCAACAAGGGTTTAATATCTAGGATATATAAAGATATGTTACAACTCAACAATAAAAAGACAAATGACCCAATTAAAAAAATGTTCAGAGACTTTCATAGGTGTAAACATATTTCATCATGAAAAAGTATTTTAAAATGAGACTCAAAGGAGAAAATGAAACTTGCTCTTAAATGTTGTTAGTCTTTAGATGTATTTTCTTCCAATTGGTTTCTTTTCTGCATATAATGCATAGTTATATGTAAACTTATGTGCTTATGTTTCTTATCACACTGTATTTTCAGTAACATGCTGATTTTATTATTAAATATTTACAGAACAACTTGACCTATGTTATATTAAAGATTTCTTTTTTAAAAATCATGTATTTTGCATTGGTTGGTGCAACATAGCTATTTTCTTAAGAGTATGTACCAGCTGGTAGATGGACAGTTTTGAGGCATTACAAGAAAAATATCATGAAATGTCTCCAATCAATTTTGGCAGTGTCACCTAATTCATCAGTATAGCAGATCTATTGCTGTATTCATACAAAATAATGTTTTTTGCAACCCATTTTATTATTTTCACATATTAACTTTTCATTTAAAAATTATTGAAGTATATCAGTCATACATAAACATACACAAACAGTAAGTGTATAATAAAGGCTGTGAATTTACAAAACAAACATGCATAACATCATACGGGCCTCATACTTCACCCCAGCACACATATCTTGCATTGTTGTGAAACATTTTTAACAAATGATGAAAGAGTATCCTCAAGATATTACTACTAACCAAAGTATCTTTACATTTGGTGTATTTCCCCCCCAGCCAAACTTATTTTGTTTTATATCATTCCAGCATTAACATACCTAAGCAATAAGTGTATAGTAATAGTTGTGAACTTACAAAACAAACATGCATAATATCATACAGGGGGGCCCCACCACTCACACCTTGCATTGTTGTGAGACATTTGTTACAAATTATGAAAGAATATCATCAAAATTTTATGTTAACTTTACTCCATATCTTACATTTGGTGTATTTTACCATCAAGCCAATCTATTATTTTTTAAATTTATTTTATTACAGAAGTTATGAACTTACAAAACAATCATGCACATGTGTAGAATTTCCTTACAACAGCCCTTCATCAATACACCACACCATGGTTGAACATTTGGTACAAATTATGAGATAATATCATCATACTCTTCCACTAACCATGGTCCATAGTGTACATTTTGCACACTTTTTCCATCCTCCCCCATAAATCCAGTATTGCTGTTAACTGTATCCAGTATCCAGTATCCAGATCCAGTATTGCTGTTAACCACAGTTAATAGATCATGCTAATTGTATTTTTCCCATGCTTCTCCACATTCACAGCACCCTACAATAGTGACGTACATCTGCTCTAGCTCACAAAAGAATACTCTTGCATCTGTACCATCAATTACAATTCTCATCCATGTTTGGGTTCACTGTGTCATTCAGCCCCTAGATTATCCTCTAGCACTCTTTCAATTGACATATACATCCCCAGGCTACCCTTTGCAGACATAGTTCCATTTATAAACCAGCTGTTACTCACTATAACATGTTACCATCAACCCCATATCTTTCCACACTTTTACAGTAAAGTTAATTAAAACCTCTTCATACATTAATTATCAGTAATCCATGTAATGGTTTGACAGTTTTACGTAATTATGAATTCCAAAAATATAAATTGAATCATGCTTGTAAATTGATCTGTTAATCTGGACATGATTAGGTGACTATTAGGGCATTAAATGTGCCACATCAGTAGGGTGTTGAGCCCCGCCCCTCAATGGGTGTGGTCTGAAGTATAAAAGGCAAGGCAAAAGGCAGAGGGAGCAGATTTGAGAAGCAGACTTTTGAGAAGCAGTTCTGATATTGGAGAGGACACCCCACGGGAAGAGAAATGAGCCATTCACCTGATACTCTACAGCTGACCTTGTGGAGGAAGCACTAAGCCCAGAGAGAAACACAGTCCCAGGAGGAGAGGAACCCAAAAGGACTGAGCCCTGGCAGGCGTCAGCAGATGTCTTGCTCCAACATGTGGACAGTGGTGAGGGAAGAAACTTATGCTTTGTGGCCTAGTAACTGTAAGCTTCTACCCCAAATAAATACTCTTTATAAAGACCAACCAATTATTGGTATATTTGCAAAGGCACCCCTTTGGCTGACTAATACAGTCCATTTCAGCCCTCCTCTTATCTCCTTTAAGAATCCACCACCTAGAACCAGGTCTTAAAGAAGCTTTCCTATATTTTCTTCTAAAAGCTTTATGGTTCTTGCTTTTATATTTAGGTCTTTCACCCATTTTGTGTCAATTTTTGTATAAGGTGTGAGATAGGGGTCCTCTTTCTTTCTTTTGGCTATGGATATCCAGTTCTCCCAGCACCATTTGTTGAATGGACTGTTCTGACTAAGGTAGACAGGTTGGACAGGCTTGTCAAAAATCACTTGACCATACATGCAAAGGACTGTTTCTGAACCATCAATTCAGTTCTATAGGTCAGCGTGTCTACCTTTATGTCAGTACCATATATTTTTTTTTTACCACTGTAGCTAGGTAAGATGATTTAAAGTTCAGAAGTGAGAGTCCTCCAACTTCACTTTTACCTTTTAAGTTGTTTTTGGCCATTTGGGACCACTTACCCTTCCAAACAAATTTGTTAATTTTGTTTTCCATTTGTTTAAAAATGCTGGTGCAATTTTTATTGGGCTTGCATGTATCTGTACATCAATTTGGGTAGAAATGACATCTTTTTTGTTGTTGTTGCTACATATCCCTCCCCTTTCTGCTTGCTCTTGCTGTGTGTTCATCTTTTGTGTTCTTCTATGTCTGCTTTTGTCTCTCCCCACTGCAGCTATGCTCTGAGTCAGCTCACTGCACAGGCAGCTTGCCCTGCTTGTGGGCGGCTCTGCTTCCATTCCCAGGCAGCTTTTTGCTTCATTCCCAGGTGACTTTTGCTCCATTTGCTGGCGGTTTGCCCTGCCTGTGGTGGCTTTCCCTGCCCGTGGTGTCTTTTTGCCCTGCCCACAGTGGCTCTGCCCTGCCAATGGCTGCTTTGCCTTCTCAGGCAGTCTGCCTGCTTGGAGAGGCCCCTGGGAAATGAACCCAGGGCCTCCCATGTGGTTTACTGTTGCCCTTATCCACTGGGCTACAGCCAGCCCCCAGAAATGACATCTTAATGATATTTAGTCTTCCAATCCATGAGCATGGAATGTTCTTCCAATTACTTAGGTCTTTTAAAATTTCTTTTAACAATGCACTGTAGTTTTCTGAATACAAGCACTTCCCATCCTTGGTTAAGTTTATTCCTAAATATTTGATTCTCTTAGTTGCTATTGTAAATGGAATTATCCCCCAATTTCCTCCTCAGATTGCACATTTCTAGTGTCTTTTATAGTCTATTTCATCTATAGTATAGCTATACTGTTTTTTTGTTTTGTTATGTTTCATTTTTTTTGTTTAATGCATGCATTGAATATCCTTTTACAGCCATTCACTTTCAATCTATTTGTATCATTGGGTCTAAGGTGGGCCTTATAATTTGTTTTCACCACTCTTTTGAGGTCTTTAGTTACTTTTACTGATATAATCTTCATATCTAGACTCTCTTCCAAGCCTCTCTTTCCTACCTTTTCTTTTCAGACTGTAGCAACCCTTTATTATTTCCTGCAAGGCTGGCCACTTTGCTATAAATGCTCTCAGTTTCTGGTTATCTTTGAATATTCTGAACTTGTCCTCCTTTTAGAAAGATAATCTTTCTGGAAATTAGATTCTTGGATGGATTATTTTTCTCTTGCAGTATCTTAAATATCTCATAACACTGCCTTCTTTCCTCCATGGTTTCTGATGAAAAATCAGCAATTTGGGTTACCCATATATGTTATGCATTGCTTTTCTTTTGCTGTTGTCAGTATTCTCTCATTGTCTTTGGCATTTGACATTCTGATTAGTATATGTCTCAGAGTTGTTCTATTTGGATTTATTCAGATGGGAGTACATTGTGTTTCTTGGACAAGGATATCTATGTCCTTCAATAGGATTGGGAAATTTTCTACCATTATGTCTACAAATATTTCTTCTGCCCCTTTCCCTTCTCCCTCCTTCTTGGATACCCATGATACATATGCTTGCACATAGCTTCCTGCCATTTAGTTCCCAGAGACCTTGTTCAATTTTTTCCATTCTTTTCTTCATCTGCTCTTTTGTATGTTCACTCTCAAAGGTCATGTTTTCAGCTCACCAATCTTTTATTTTGCCTCCTCAAATCTGCTGTTATATGGCTCCAGTGTATTTATAATTTCATTTATTGCAACTTTCATTCCCATAAGATCTGCTATTTTTCTATGTATGCTTTCAAATTCTTCTTTGTGCTTAACCAATGTATTCATAATAACCTTAATCTCTTTAGTGAGCTCATTGACTTTATTAAGGTGATTTGTTTGAACATCTATGATTAGTTGTCTCAACTCCTTTATGTAATCTGGAGGCTTATCTTGTTCATTTAACTGGACTATATCTTACTGTTTTTTTGGCATGGATTATAATTTTTTGTTGGTGTCTTGGCATCTACCTTACTAGATGTATTTATTCTGAGTGTATTTTCTCTCTTTAGTTTAATGAGTTATTACCCTTTCTCACTTTTGGTTGTGTAGTAGAAGCACAGGATGTAGTTGGCGCTGTAAGCTGTGGAGGCTCAAGCTGCCTGTGTTGCCCCAGGGATTGATGAATCTTTTTTCACCTTTCTTCTTTGTGAGGGTAGGGACAGAGCCACATGACAGCCATGTGTAATAACACAAGTTGTGCAGGTCAAGACTGTCTAGAGTTACCTGGAGAGACTGATGAAGCTTCATGCCCCTTCTTCCCCTGCCTGGGGTGGGGATTGAGCTGCAGTGTGGGCAGCAATCTATGCTGTGTCAGTCCAAAATGAATGCAGTTGCCCCAGTAGACTTTGTACTATTCACTCTGAGCTGATTGAATGTACGTGCAGTTACCCAGATAGGCTGGTGCAGGTCCCACCATCTTTCTCCCTGCCAGATGTGGGGCTGAAGCCTAAGCTAGGGCTGCAGCTCCATCTGGGTGGAAAGAAGCCAGTCCCTATTTTCACTGTGATTTTCAGTTAGCCCTGATTCCCCTCACTCGGGGTGGAGTAAAACATGGTAGCTACCAGCCTCTTTCTGACTTGGAAAGGTTTAAACTTCAGTTTTCTTTAAGGTTATACTCTAGCCAGCTGAACTTACTAATCAGTAACCAAAGTTGGTGGTCAACCCTCTCTTCCTCCCCTGTTTTTGGGAAATGGAGCCTCCAATTCTAGCTGCAGAATATCTCCCAAGGTGGCTTGTGTCTTCAGTGGAGTATGGGCACCAGCTCAGAGGCATGGGGTGCTCTAATCACAAATCTTCTCTGCACATGGGCAGTCTCCTCCTTCTGTTCTTTCCAGGATGTTGCAGGATGCTATTCTGGTCTCCTGGAGCTCCCAAACAGGTGCTTTAGACAACTCTGGGTGATTATTAACTGACTTTTAGTACAATGTGACTGTTGGAGCTCCTTTTTCTGCCACCAGTTTGCTGGTTGCTTTGCATACTAACTTTTAATATAGTAAAAGATTCATGAGAGAAGAATATAAACATAAGGTCTGAGATGGGTAAATATTTTAAAATAAATTTAATGAGCAAAAGCTCTCTTCCTTTATTTAAAACCAGGTGAATTTCTTTCTTCTGAATAGTGCACTAATTATCCCTAAAGAAATAATAGTTATTTAGATTTAGAAGCAAATTTTACAGGAGAAACTAGTTACATTCCAAAATATCAGGACAATATTTGATCGCATGTTTCAGGTTGTTTACAAAACAATGTACTATATTTGATGAAAATATAAAATTTGAAGAAAGAACAATTCTTCTCTTCATCAAAAATTCAGTGATAGTGAGATAAGGTTATTTGGAGATCAAAAAGTTAGCATCAACTTATTTCATAATTAGTGACCTCAGATATAAGCCACAGGAGATACTAATGTAGATTTTTTTAATGTAAGTACCAACTTAATATGTTCTGCTTACTCCTTGCAGAATCATCAAGAGCAAGTATTCCTTCCCAGCATTGAAATCCATTTTTTTATAGTCACTAAGTGTACCTTCAAATAATATAATAGGTGAAGAATGAAAAATGTACAAAACTAATTTCATGACTAGTCTTTTTGATTGAATCTTTATTGCTGGGTTTCCAATATATCATCTTTGACAGTGAAATAATTTTGGTATGATATGAGGAGTGAGAGAAAGAAAACATGACTTCTTTGTCCTATATTTCAACAAAATTTGAACTTTATCCATAACACTTATTCAATGTCATTATTTAAAAATTCAATTCCTCCTATAATTTGACAAAATTTGTTTCATGTATTTTGAAGCTCTGTTAGGGAATTTTATAATTTTCTGAAAAATTGGGTCTGTGGTAATTGTATACTGTCTGTGGCAAAATAGTTATTGGATTATATTTGTAAACTGCTCTGTCCCTCTGGACATATTAGATTATATTGGATTCAGAGGTTTCACTTACTTGACAAAATAATGATTCAGGCTTTGATTGGCTACACCAGTAGGATGTTGCATTTCTGCCCCCTTGGTGAGCAGGGATGCACAGAGAAACTGCATCACTGAGAAGGGAGTTTTGAGTTTTGAGCTGGAGCCTGGGAAGTAAGCACACAGAGGAAGAGAGCAGCTAAGCCCATGGAGAATGGAGCCCTGGGGATAGAGACAGAGCCTGTTACCTCATAACCTACAGTTGGCCTTGTGGAAAGAGCATAGCAGCTAAGCCTGGAGAGAAACAGAGCCCCAGGAAGAGAGGAACCCAAGAAGTTTGAACTCTTTACAGATGTCAGCAGCCATCTTTCCCCAACACTTGGCAATAGACTTTGGTGAGGGAAGTAACTTATGCTTTATGGCTTGGTAACTGTAAGCTTCTACCCCAAATAAATACCCTTTATGAAAGCCAATAGTTTTCTGATATTTTGCATTAGCACCCATTTACCTGTCTTTCTTATCTCCTGAATATAGAGGTCTATTTTTCTAATAGTACTACTGTGAACAATATTACTTATATATTTATATTTGTAGATATATGTTTGTATAAACTATTATTATTCATGTAGCATAGACATCACATTGCTGGTCTTACTTTTAAATAGACATAATTACTGTGAAAAATTATTATATACAAGTATAAAGCTATTTTAAAATTGTGGGATGCTAACTCAAACTTTGGATTAATCTTGAAATCTGTTTCTATTAATTTTTTTTCCATTAATATGGTTCACATTTTCATGCTTTTTCTTATGTTTGATATTTCTTTTTTTAAAGATATATTTATTTATTACATACCCCCCCTTCTCCTTGTTTTTGCTGTGTTCATTCTTGCATTCTTTTGTGTCTGTTTGTCCCCCCCATGTGGTGAACCGCCGAGTCAGCTCACCATGCGGCAGCCTGCCTGCTCACGGGGGCTTGCCCTGCCCGCGGCAGCTTTGCCCTGTCCCCGGCAGCTTTACCCTGCCTGCAGTGGCTTGCCTTTTCAAGGTGGTCTGCCCACTCGAGGAGGCCCTGGGTACTGAACCTGGGGCCTCCTATGTGGTAAACCGGTGCTCTACCAACTGGGCTACAGCCGGCCCCTGATATTTCTTATAATAATATATTGTATTTTATAAATGATCTATTAGAGGGAGTCTGGGTTACTGGTAATGCCTTTTCAAATTCTCAGGCTTCATAGCATGCTTTGTTAAGGAAGATCTCTTTGGTATTATCCTCAGTTTTCAGGGATAGTATTTATTAAAGGGCCAGCATCCTTACAATTATAATGTGTGGCCTTTATTTATTTTTATTTTTCTTGTCTTAACTCCATTCTTAACTACAAATATATTTGTTAATCAACTTTCTGTCTCTGAATTTGCCTATTCTAGATATTTTATATGCAAATAGTCTTACCTGAGATTAACAGGTTTGTCAGATTAAGATCATACACTACCCATTTAAAGGGAAGGGAGAGAAAGATAGAAAGGAAGGAAAATTCTTCAATGACTCCAAAAATACATTAGGACTGGGAGACTTTAGGTGAGTTTGTATCATCAGAACTATGTACATGTATTATTTTAAAATTACAAAACAGCAAGGACAATCTCCCATAGTATTTTCATTCAAAATAGCTAACATAATAAGGCTATGAGCTGTTATAAATGTTACATTCCTAATTGGGTAAAATACAGTGCATTTCTTCAATAAGGAAACAAAAGTGAATGCAATAAAATTTGTGTGTAGAAACCAAATCACTATTATATAGCATGTGATGATCTTTGAAGGATTTTTTAATCTGTACTTCCTCTATATAATTATATTAACATTATATCAGATTCCCAAATACATGGACAAAGTATTATAGGCTGAGCTTCAATGTATCCATTGTAGCTGTGCCACATAACAGGGGCCTGTGGAGAGGTTAAGGGAAGGTCACATCTTTTTCCCACCCCCAAACATAGTTTTCCCAATTCCCTTACAGTATGTAAAATTTGTAACATGTATTACAGGTGAATATGTATCATTCCTTTAATCCTTCTCAGTATAGCTGAGAAGGGAAAGGTTGTACGCAAGCTCAGATTAATGGAATGCTGAAGGCTTTGAAAGTTTACCAATTCTGAATGTAGAATATATACACTTGACAGAATTTAACTAAGGACTTGCCTTATCTGATCCTAAAAATTTGCCACCTTTAAGTTCGAATTGGCTCTCATTAGAAATACATCCAAGTTACTTCCATGCCTTGAACTTCACTATCCATATGGAAACATATTCACACTTAATACAAAAATTTTAGGGCTTAAGACATTCCATTATTGCACACTGATGAGTATATTAGCCTAAATATAAATATTGCTATTATATTCTAATGTTGTCATCAATTTACTATTTCAGATATTACTGTTGCAGAAATAAATGCCTCCCCATACTGCATCACACTGCATCACCTCTAAGGTGGCTTGGAGCTGTCTTCAAGCTGCAGCTTCTCTGACTTTCCTGAGGACAATTCCAACATCTCTGCAGGACACATCAAATTATTTCAAGAGTTGGAAACTTATTCCTTACAGCAGTAACTTGTTCTATATTGCATACTGTTTCAGTCAGCCACAGGTGTGCCTTTTGAAATACACCAAAGATTGGTCAGTATTTATAAAGGGTATATATTTGGGGTAGACACTTACAGTTACCAGGCCACAAAGCATAAGTTTCTTCTCATACCAAAGTCCACGTGTTGTAGCAAGATAGCTGCTGACATCTGCAAG
>PVKH010012276.1:0-17347 GCA_004027955.1 Chaetophractus vellerosus | reverse complement strand
CTATGTCTGCTTTGTCTCCCCCCGTTGCAGCAACATGCCGAGTCAGCTCACCGCGAAGGCAGCTTGCCCCGCTCGTGGGTGGCTCTGCTCTGCTCGTGGGCGGCTCTGCTCTGTTTGCGGGCAACTTGCCCTGCTGTGGCAGCTTTGCCCTGCCTATGGTGGCTCTGCCCCGCCCATGGTGGCTTGCCCTTCTCAAGGCGGTCTGCCCGCTCGGAGAGGCCCCCGGGAACCGAACCCGGGGCCTCCCATGTGGTGAACCGGCACCCTATCCACTGGGCTACAGCTGCCCCCCCACCCCAATAATTTTAAAAAGGTCTTTACTGTGTAAGCATTTTTGCCAAAAATTACTCCTCCCCCCCAAAGAATATAAGGGAAAAAGAAATTTAATTTCACCTCATAAATTTGATTTGAACAATGCAGTTTTATATCTAATAGCTCTTGGGAAGTTCTGTATCTGTAGGTCATAATGCCTAATGCCTTTGTCAGTGCTCCCTGAACAGGTAAAGGGAATTCAGGAAAAGGGATTTAAGGTATGATTTTTATACCAACAAATGTTTAGAAGTAGATGCCTTTAAATTTTATTTACTATATATTTTTGTTACTTGACCTCTATTTTGACTCCTATTTTCTAAGACTCCTGAAATTAAAGAAGCTCTGTTTATTTCAAGGAATATACCCCTGAGATAATAAGGAATTAGTACTGTATGGTACTGGTGGTTGTGGTAGTATCAGACAAACTCTTGCCTCTTTTCTCTACATTTCCCTCTGGTTCTCTTTACCTACCCTTAATAGAAGATTGAAGTACAAAGTCATGCAAAATAATTTGTTTAAATTTCTAAAAGCCTCTGGTATGAAAACTCAGTTTGAGAACTGAAAAACGATTGAGCTGGACAGGGTTTTTCGAACTCTAGGGTGTATAACAGTTACCTGGAGAGCATGTTAAACACGTAGATTTTGGGGCCTCACCCCCAGAGACTCAGTATGGCAGGCTGTGTAAGTAAAGGGAACACTTAGAGAAACTCTGGTATAGTGGAGTAACAAAGGCATTTTATGAAAACTCATTCACAGTTTAATGACAATTGTTAAAATGAAGAAAGTGAAAATAAAACTAATACCAGTGGTATACATGCCAAAGCAGTTATACAGCAGCAACTCTTGTTCCCTCTGAAGGAGAGAGGGATGGATGGTCAGAATTGAGTTTGGTTTTTCTCTGCCACTTGTGTTTCCTGAAGTCAAAATTTTTACAGTTGTCCAGAAAAGGTATGAAAGAAAGTCACATGAATTAAAATGTCTTTTTTTATTAAAAATTGAGTTTGGCTTTGACTTTTAAAATGAAACATTTCCTCTTATTCTAAATTTACATACGCTTTCCCCTTTACTTCACCGAATTTTCTTTTTCCTATAGGCCACTGGCCATTTGATAAGAAGGAAAAAAAGTCATTAACTTTGGATTAAATTACTTTTATAGAGAAGTCATATATTCCTTATTAAATATATTTTGACTTTAAGATATAATCACTTTTGTAATATATTTGGTATCTTAATACCTTACCCTTCAACTGCTTAGAATTCAGTTCATCTTTAATGAAAGCACATTTTATAAGAGCTTAATAACTTTTGTCATTAGTGAGAATATCTGCAGTATGAGAATATCTGTAAATTGAAAAAAATTATGAAATGTGGTTTAAAAAGTTTTTGTTTTAAAAAATTTATCTGAAAGATGGTATCATAGGTAGAGATTTTTAAAGTATTTTTAAAATTTATTTTTTAGTAGTTGTCTTAATTAGCAACTATTATTATATTTGAGAATGTAATTGAGTCATTATTTCTTCCAAACATCTTTGAATATTTAGCTAAGTTATTTGAATTACAACAGACTGCAATTTCTTTTTTTCTTTTTTTCTTTTTTTAAACTAAAACACATCAGACAGAAACTACAAAGAATTGTCTTAAAATAACATTTATTTATTTAGGGCATATATTTACTGAACTGAAAACCTGTTATTCACCACAAAACATCTTTCTCATGACTTTAAATGTATTTCTAGCTCTTATTTTTAAATAGAAAATGAAATAAAAGTGAGTACTTGGGATGTAATGCCTATGAATTGTATTTACTTATGGTATTTGTGTAGTATCTGAGAATCCTTTCTGGAAGTTTTCCCTCCAGAGTACATGGTTTTGTCTTTATAAAATGTTTTCCTAATACAACGTGTTGTGTGTGTTCATTCAAGAAAATTTGGAAAAACTGGGCGGGGGGGGGGAGGATAATTAAAATTAAAATCATCAATAGTTCTATAAACTAAATAACCACAATTGATATCTCATATTTTGGTGTATAATTTGCCAGTCTGTGTGTGTGTGTGTGTGTGTGTGTGCATGTATAAATCCCTTGTTAACTTCTACTTATATTTTCTGTAAAGCCTCTCTGATACCCCTAGTCAAGAGTAGATTACTTTGTTAGAGGTTCTTATAGAATTATATTCCTTTTAAATAGAACCACCTACTCCACTAATTATTTTAGGTTCAGTAGGTTTTTTTTTTGTTTGTTTTGTTTTTATATGTTTCACACAAAACTATATGGGAATTTTGACCACATTTGGTTTTTTGTGCTTTACTTTGTATTTTATTTTGTTTTATTAGAGAACTTGTAGGTATACAGAAAAATCATACAGAAACTGTAGAGTTCCCATATGCCCCACCTTACACTTACAGTTTTCCTTATTATTAACACTTTGCATTAGTGTGGTACCTTTGTTACAATTGATAAAACAATATTATTATAATTATACTGTTAGCTGTAGTCCATGGTTTATATTAGGGTTCACGGTTTATGTTGTACAGGCCTATGGTTTTTAAAATGTTTATTCTGGTAACCTGTATATAACCGAAAATTTCCACCTATAACCACATTCCAATATACAATTCCAGTGGAATTGATTAACATGAACAATGTTGTGCTATCATCACCACCATCCATTACCAAAACTTTTCAGTCAGCTCAAACAGCAGCTCTTACCAATTAAGCATTAGCTCTCCATTCCCTACTCCTGCCCCAGCCCCTGGTAACCTATATTCTAGTTTCTGACACTGATTTGCGTATTCTAATTATTTCATAATAATTTTGCCCATTTGTTATTCTTAATGGTTATTACTATTATTTTCATTTAAAACCTTTTTATAGTGAAAAGCTTTCCAACTGTTAGTTCAACTTGGTGTTGTTTGATATTCATTACATATGCGTTAACTAATACTAGTTTTATTGTAATAACTTCATGATAATACATTATCTTACCATATGATTAATGACATGTTTAATCTTTTAGTTGCTTTTATTTTGTAATTATACTTTACTTGAAATAAAACTTTGTAGTATTCTGTGTTCCTTGGTGTTTCTTAGTATATTTTCTTGTATTGATTAGATGAAAGTTTAAAATTTGTAAATAATTATTAAGTGAAAAAAAGGTATGATTGGATCCTGATTTAAGAATTAGCTAGATTAATTTCTCTGAAATTTAAGAAAATTGATTGCTTTTATTAGATGTAGATAAGGAAAGATGTTTTTGCTCTCCTGGAATCTGGTACTTTGATTGTAAGAGTCCTTTCTACATTTGTATGATCCTATTCTGAGGCTTTTGTGAGGTATTCATTGAGATTTGGGGTAAGTCAGGAATGACTGCCCTGCCTTTTGGATTTGAGTAGAGATTGGAATTATCCAGGGTTGGTAATGACCACATCCTAAGTGAATCTTTACCAGACTTGATATGAATCATTTTTTTAATTGAATTCAGAAATAAAGATGAAATGTAGATGATGAAAAGATATCTGAAGAATCCACCAGACCGGAGAGAGCAATGCTTTATTTAAAGCACATAAGGGAGAAAATATTAGGTGTTTTCATTTAGATGTGTAATATAATATACAATGTATAATATATATAAACTAGATATATATGTATATATGTATATGTATGTATATAAATGATTTCTATGATTGAAACATTCTGTTCAGGAATACTATCTATGTTCTGGGTTAATAACATTTATTGAGCACTTGATATATGCTAAGAACTGTTCTGATTACTCTTTATGTATGTATTAACTTATTTAATTTAATTAAAAGGTAGTATATTTACCCTTATTTTACAATTGGGTGGCTGTGGATTAGGAAGGTTAAATTATTGTCCAAGTTTAAAATGCTAGTAAGTTGGGAGACTTAGTAGCTCTAGAGTTTGTACTTTTAACCACTGCACCATGCTGCCTCTCAATTTTTAATTGGTTGGTTGGTTTTCAATTACTGTGATGTTAATTCTAACACAATCTCTATGATTTTAGTATGTGATTTAAATGTTTATTTTTCGATTTAAAAGAGATGATGGAACGTGTGGCATTATTCCTTAGCAGTTTTTTCATCACTAATGAGGAATAGGTTGGATTTAGTGTTCATTTTTTTATGTATTCATTAAAGAAAAAAGAATAATTGTAAAGAGATAAATGTGTCATTTTGGCAAAGAGCAAAATGCAGGACTTTTACAATATATTTCTCACCCTCTGTGCCTAGGCAATTTAGAAAAGAACTAAAATAAAGGCTGTGATTTTTCCATTATCCTAGAGAATGTAACCCCCATGCCCCATATGAAAACACGTCTTTAGATATCTGTGCTTTAGATTGCATTCATGATTGACATAATGGAATGAAAATTTCATTCATCCATTCAATAAATATTGAGAGCCTATTATGTGCTAAGCTCTGACTTAGATACTAGAAATACAGTAGAGAATAAAACAAAGTCCCTGCCCTCATGGATCTTCTATTTTAATGAAGGATAGAAATAATAAACATATGGTATGTCAGATAATGAGTGCCATAAAGGAAAACATGTGGCTTCAAGGGAAAAGAGTAGGAAAGAAGGTCCTATTTTAGACAGGATGGTCTGTGAAGTCATTCCCTGAAGATCTAAAAGAAGTGAGGGGTGCAAATTTTGGGTTATATCTGGACCAAATGCATTTCAAACAATGAGACGAAGAAATAAAAAGACCCTGAAATGGGAATATGCCTGACATGTTTGAGAAACAGCAAAGAGGCCAGTATAGTTAGAATGGTAAAGAATACTTATTCTCAGTGTGACGGGAAACCATGGAGGGTTTTGAGCAGTAATTCAACATGATCTAACTTTGTTATTTAAAAGGATCACACTGACTGCTGAAAGGGGAATAAACTGTAGGAGGACAAGATAAGGTAGGTAGAAGAGTTAGGCTATTCTGATAGTCTACAGACAGATATTGGATTGGGCTAGGGAAACAGTGGCTGGAGTAATGAAAAGTTGTCAAATTTTGATATATTTTGGTAATAGAGCAGTCGGGATTTGTTGACAAATTAGACATGTAGTGAGAAAATAAAGTTGACCCAAGGTTTTGAGATGAGCATCCGGATAGAAGATGGGTGCCATACACTAACCTGGGAAAATATTAGCTTGAGGTAGAGGGGTTTCAACTGGAGATGTGGGAGTCATCTACTGATAGATGATATATAAAGCTATGGCAGTCAATAAAATCACCTAGAGGATCAGTGGAGAAAGAGAAGTCAAATCCAAGGATTGAACATTGGACACTTCAGCATTAAAGGTTGAGAAGAGGAAGAGGACACAGCAAAGGAGACTTAAGAAGTAGTAGCTGGTGATAGAAGGGGAGAACCAATAGAGCATAGCATTCAGAAGTGAATCAGGGCAATCCTCAAATGGTTTTCTTATTATTAGAGATTTTCTAGTTTGGAGAAAGAATATGAATAGTCTTTAACATATAAGTTAAGGCTTTGTTGAGTTTTTAGTAACTGCTAATTTACCTGTGGAAGTGATATATGGAATGCAGTTGTCATATTTCTTAGTGTTTTTAGTTGTATAAGTGTATATCTAAAGTGGCTAATATAAATATATGTTAAAAAATGACTATTTAAAATTTTTATAAAATAATGTAACACTTTTTTCTAAATTGTGTAGGTTCTCTAGTCACTGACACACACATATATATATTATTATTTATTCCAAATTAATAGAATTCATATAAAAGGAGAAATGCCAAGAGGTGTTACATACCCGATATATAGAGATATATTAAAACATTATGAAATTGTTATGCTTTTTCATGTTTTCACAAAATATAAGCAATAGCCTGGTTATCTAAAATTAAATTTGCCCGAATTTATTACTAGAAGACTTTATTTTTATTTGTAAGGATTAGGTTTTTATGGGACAACAGAAAACTCAAAAATAGCTTATACAAGATAGAAGCTTTATCTTTCTTACATAAATGCAAATACTCTTAGAGAGGTATGGTGATGGAGATAGGTTCCTTTTGTCTTGTTCTACTATCCTCAACACCCAGCTTCCACCTTGTGGTCTAATATGGCTGCTTACAGTTTAGCCATCACACTTGCATTCCAGCCAGCAAGAAGAAAGAACAAAAAAGGAAAGGCCTCCCTTTTAAGAACTTCCCAGAATTGCACATGCCACTTCTGCTTATATCTCATTGGCCAGATCTCAGTGACATGGTACACTTAACTTCAGGGAAGGCTGAGAAATGTCAGATTTTCTCTTGGCAGACCTGTGCCTAACATGGGAGCCCTATTCCTGACAGGAACAGATACTGATACACAACTCTCCGTCTCTGCACCCCAGACGTTTTAGACAATAGGGAAAAATTGGTTTCATAGCACTGCACTTTTTCTCTATCTTAAAGTAAAAGTTATCTAATATCCCATGTAATCATTCTGTCGATTTCTTTAATAGATGATTTTTCCCAATTGCCCACCTTACATGCCTTTCTATATAGGAAGTCATCAACAGGTAATGATTAAGAGTATGGAGCCATGCCTAGGTTCAGATTTGCTGGAGCTACCTGCCAGTAGTGTGACCTTGGGCAAGTAATTTAACCTTTTGTGACATGGTGTCTTCATCTTAAAATGATAATAGCACCTATCTCATGGGGTAATTGCAAGGATTAAATAATTGGTGCTTTACAGCTCAGAAAATGTTGCATGAAATAAACCAGACGCAAAAGGGAGAAAAAGAAAAGAACTCAGAAAAGTACCTGGTACAAAGGAAGCCTTTAGATGTTAGTTATTACCATCAATTGGCAAATTTTTAGTGGAAGTTATTTTAATACTATCCAAAGCAAAACATCACTGTAAGAGTTAATTTATAAAGATATATTAATATTTTCACTGTGATAGAAAAGTAATCGCATAATTTTAAAAAGGAGTCTAAATGTGCATATTTCATTTGGAATATTTTATTAGTTATATTAAGAGAGTTTACTCTTTGGGGAACTACAGTATTTTGGGACATATGTACAAATAGATCTGCATTTGCAAATAGGTATCATTCGTTTGGACTTTCCACATATGGCGTACCTGTAAGTCGATTCAGAGCTAAGATGCCAAAAAACTATTAGCAGTGAAAATATCTTGTTACCTGTGTCTTGGGATAACTAAAGTGAACAATGAACCTATTAGAGGATAATTATGTGGCAATCGAAAGTTGAGTGTCTTTCAAGGTGGAAATAGGCTTCAGGCTGAAGGCTTTGCTCAATTTACTTTTCCAGGAAGTCTTGCCTGAATCCCTAGACTTGGTTAAATACTCCTTTGTGGGTTTTTTGTTTTGTTTATATACCATACTGTAGATAGCTCATTTGCACTTGGAAGAATTTTGTTGAAGTCTTGTATTTATGTCTGTCTCCCAAATCACATCATAAGCAAAGACCGTATCTTACTCATGTGTGTATCCTCAGCATCCCACACAATCTCAGCACGGAGGAATTTTAATCAGCTGAACAGCAATACAGGAGCCACTTTTGTCGGAGTTTTTTGTTTTTAAATCTCAAGTTAGAAATAACAGTAAGTTTTGCATGGCCCTAATTTGTTCCATAAATTTGGTTCTTTAATGAGATGTTTAGAAATTGGCATATTTCCCCCCAAAGTTATAATACTTCAAAGTAATACTCCATTTTATTGAGTAAAGCTGGGCTTCTAGCTCCTACTATCTTAGGCCTCTCCTTTTTTCTCACTTCATACTAAGACATCACAACAGTACACTTATTCATATTTTTTTAGTACATGACAACTTTAAGAGGCCACTTAATTTTGTCATGCTGTTTGAAACTCAGGAGTAAATAAGAGGTGATAAAGTGTCTTTTTAAAGGACCATGCCACATTTTAAATATGTTGGGTCTGAAAATAAAATAACAATAGTTGAGTTTAGATGAAGTCTCTCTCTCTCTCTCTCTCTCTCTGTATGTCTGTGCATTTGTAGAGGTGTATGTGTGTATATATATATGTGTGTGTGTGTTTAAGGTCAAAATTGATTATATTTGCCTGTCTTGCCTTAGTACATGATCAAATCCTTTAACTTCATAATTAAAGCAAAAGCCAACAGGGAAACTCTGTCATACATGGGATATTTGGATGCAATAAAGGGCCTTTTGAGTGTAGAGTACTAGCAAAGGGGGCTGGCCATATAGCCCAGTGGATAGGGCGACAGTATACCACATGGGAGGCCCCGGGTTCGGTTCCCAGGGACCTCTCCTAGCTGGCAGACCGCCTTGAGAAGGGCAAGCCGCCATGGGCGGGCCAGAGCCGCCGTGGGCAGGGCAAAAAGCTGCCACGGACAGGGCAAAGCCACTATGGGCAGGGCAGGTCGCCCGCGAATGGAGCGCAGCCAGCCACCCGCGAACTGAAGCAGAGCCGGCCGTGAATGGAAGCAGAAGCTGCCCACAAGCGGGGAAAGCCGCGCCTGCGCAGTAACCGGCCTCGGCGCGTCGCCGCAACCGGGGGGAGAGGAGATATGTAATAAAATAAAATAAATCTTTAAAAAAAAAAAAAAGTACTAGCAAAGGTGGTAAAGGTAGATGTACTTTAATCTGTACTCCTCACATATCAAATCTATTCAAATTCTTATTGGTCACCCCTTTGATGACATTGCATTGCATGCTGTCATAATGTCTTCTGTGCTGGAAGTTGCTGGAATGCACCCCAAAAATGTTTAATGTTTAGCAATTTCCCAAGTGGATTTTAATGTACCTTTCTAATAGTCTATCAGAGAGGTAGGCATTAAAGAAGAATCCTACATTTTAATGAGTTAAAAGTAATGATCATCCTCACTATTGGTGTTTAGTCAAATAAATATGGTGTAAAAATGCTCAGTAAGCCACAGTATATTTGCTGCATAGCTTTTATCTTCTGCATAGCAATATGTAGTACTGTCATCCAGTCTACCATTTAGTAAATACAAAACATTTAAATGAAGAATGACTCAAAGGAAATACTGTGCTCTTAAGCTTTAATATTTTCATTTTTCATATATTTGCTTTTAAATCATTTGTAGACTTTGAACAAGTTAAATTTCCAGTAACCTTTATAGTAACATTTTTAAGATGTTTTCATTAAACTTTAATTATATACAGCTATATAAAATGACATAGAATTAAATAGCAAGTTGTGATAAATTTTTTCTGCTAAATTTTTAATTTTTCTATCTTAGTTGTTTTCGATTTAGGAATATGAATTCCTTTTCTTCCAGTTTTACATTTTATTTGTGGAAAAATAGATCTGTAGAGAAAATTACAAACAGCTTTTCAACAAATTTTAAAAGTTCACATCACATTAAAGTTTGAAAGACTGGGATGCCTACATTGTTTTACCATTAAAAAAAAAAAAGACTTTTCTGTTGGCATTGCTCCCAAATCACATTATGATCTTATGATTTAGGAACTAAGGTTAACTATTTGTGTTGTGTTTTGAACTTAAGGCAATGACAAATTTAGTTAATGTACCTTGAGTTAAACTTTGGCCCTGTTGTTTTTAAAAATGATACTGTGTTCAATAATTCCTTTCTTACCTCCCTTTTAGGCATTTTCAGAGAGATCCATAATTCTCAAACTTTTATTTCCTGTCTTTTCATAAAGGTCGATTGAGCTATCCACATCCAGGGACTGACAATCTGTTGATGTTAAATGGTAAGTTTTATAAAGCATTTTATTTTTCCAATTGATTTATATATATGAAGACAATCAGATACATGTTTCTCTGACCCTCCCCTATAATACACAATTTAGTCATTTTATAAGTGTAAAATAAAACTACAGCTATTACTGTATAGAAAGCAGAGCTAGAAGTTTAGTTTATCCTAGCTGGGCAAAGTAGCCATTGAAGTAATTTGTTGACAGTATGATATCATTCAATGTTCATAGACTTGACATGCAGTCTTGAGTTTGAATATTGACTCTCCAGTTTATGTTACAATCTTGCGCAAGTAACTTAACTTCAGTAAGCCTCAGTTTTCCTGTTTGTGAAATGGGAATAACAATCTCAGTGTTTATTTTGAGGATTAAGTGAAATGTTTACAAACTGCATAGAAACTACTTGGTAATATAGCACCTGTGTTTATATTTAACTAAGAAATATACTGGTGAATCTATAAATATGGTGGTCAGACCAACTTAATTTATTCTAGAAAGTTTATACGATGAAGTTCACTAATCTTTTATTGAAGTCTTTTTCTCCTCCTCCTCTTTCCTCTTCCTCTTTCTCTTGAATAAGTGCAAGAGTAGAGATGGAGGATTAAAAGATTGTTCAAAAGAAGTATATTTAAATCTGAGGGAGGGTAGGAAAAGGGAAGTAAACAGAGGAGAGAATACAGTAGAGATAATTATTTGAAAAAATCATAATATCATTAGAAGGTCTTGATTCTTGTAGTTCAACTAAAGCTTTGATGAAAGAAGATGGCAATGAAGTTGAGGAACAAAGGCTGAAAAGGCCCATGTAAAGCCAGACTGTACGAGCTAATATAAGCCCATAGTGATGGAAAGAGGAAAATAAAGTCCACTTCAGAGATGTCAGGGTAGAAAGGATTTTTGGACTTAGAGAAAAGTTGAAGAAGTAAGAGGGTCAGCAGGTGAGGTGACTGATTTGGTTTAATCATCCTTTGACTATTTTGTACTGAGTTTCCCATGCATTCTAGTATAACCTATGCACTAGGTTATTTAATTAGTGAGGATTTTTAAGGAGGATTATGGGGTGAAATTGTTACGGAACTAACATTGGGGACAGTGCTCACACTTAGACTGAGGCCATGTCCAGGCCAGATCCTATGGCGATCCAGCAGGCCACATTTATGAGTTCAGCAAATTACATTGTTTACATAGATTTTGTCCAGAAAGGCATCTAAAATTGCTTCCCAGGGCATCTTCTTTCAGCTTTTCTTCTACCATGGAAGAAAAAAAGATTATTCATGTAGCTGGACTCTGAACTCTAAATCTGTGATTAAATATGATATTGAAATTGCATTTTATAAAAGTGAAAATAGCTTGTAAATTTTATTATTTTGGCTTCATTTAGAAAATAATGTTAGGTTTAGGTACCAATAACTTATTTATATATTGATCTTAATTTCCTTAAATTTGTAATCTACTATGTGGTAAATAAAGATCATTTACATTTCTGTTTTAACTTCTAAATAAGCAATTTAATGGAAAATTTCGAATTCAAGTATGTTTCACATATTCTGTTAAAATCCATTTGAACGAAAGTATTCTATGAGAAAATTTGTTAGATCATTCATAGATATTTTTAGATTGCTGAATGGATAATAAGCTAGAATAATGCAGAAGTGTATATAATAAAATATGTCAGTTATGTGGAAACAGAGATCAGTAACCATACTATTGCAACTTACATTTTTTGGTTACACTCATCATTATTAGTCTAATTGATGATTTCATCAGTTGCAAAAAATCCTTATGAACAATCAAAATGTTAGGTTGAAAAGCATTTCATCGTATAGTAGACACAAAAATATTTTATCTCAGGCAAGAGTTGCATCTTGTGGACAAATCTGCTTTTTTATTATGTGCACATTATTAGTAGTCTGCCAGTTGGGACCATAGTGCGTACTCAGAACAGAAAGCAACCTGGAAATTCTGAACATTTTCCTGTAAGAGACTAGGGAAGAAGGAAATAATGAAATTAGAACATCAAGTTGTGTTTAGGTCAGTAAGAGACACAATTTGATCCAAGGAGGAGAAAAACTCCTTTTAATGACTTAGTAAGCAGCTTGTTGGCTAAGAGGGGTAGCAAGAATCAGAAAATGAGTATATTGGGGGAAGTGAATAAGGAAGTATTTGAATGTTAAAGATTTAAATAATTTTAGTAGACATCAAGATTATTGAAGAGAAAACTTAGGCAGAGAAGGGCACTAAAAAGTAAGAGGGGTTTTTTCTTAAGCTTCTTTTTAACTGTGTGTAATTCAACAATATTCTTCACATATTGTCTCCCTGGGAAGGAGGAGGATTAAGTGGTGTTAGTACAAGTTTTCGCCTCTACTAAATATTTATTAAGTTGTATCAATTAAAGTATATCATAGCACATAGACCTTTAAATTACTAAAGTTTTTAAAAATTTTGATTTTTAAAATTATTTAAACAATTTTTTTTTTTTAGTACATCAGGATACAGCTCACTTTTAGGAACTTGGTTAACTAAATTGTTTTACTTCAACAACGAGTGTAGCTAATATTATTGACTTATGAAAATTAATATTTATTAATAAATTATACATTAGTAATATTTGTGGTGGTTTAGCAGTAGTTCATAGTGGTTGGTACCACAGACTCTAGAACCAGATCATCTGAGTTTAAATCCTACTCTGCTATTTCTAGGTATTTACCTAATCTGACTTTGAATCAGTTTCTTCATGTCTAAAACAGAACCCTCCTCGGGGGATTCTTGTGAGGACTGAGTGAGTTCATTCACATAAACTATTTAACAGTGCTTCGCAGTCAATTTAAGCTACAAAGGTGGAGATGATGATGATGAACAGTGACAACAATGACTTTGACAATGAAAGGGTGAATAAATGAAGGAAATGAATATATTGAGTTTGGAGAATATAAAATCAAAAGACACGAGTGATGTCTTCAACTATTTGAAGACTGGTTACAGTAAACAAAGAAGGCTTGTTTTCTGTTCTTACAGAAAACCAAGTGTTCTTGCAGAACCATTTGGTAGGAGATATGTAGGGACAGAATTTGGATCTCTGAGGCAGTGTTTTCCTAAAGTAGGGTACATTTGCCTTTTGTGATACCCAAATGACTTTTGATGGTGCATATATAAGCATTAAAATAAATGCATGACTGTAACAATTAAAGATCTTTTCTTAGAAAATATGTAACTGGCAGAAATTTGTGATGTTATAGTGATGCTAGGCTTGTGGCCATTTAATAAATATATATATGATAAATCAATTGTTACCCAGATATGGCAAACATTGTAACTATTTTTTATTCTACCTTACTAACAGTTAACTGTTAATAGTTAGGCTTTTAAATATTCCTTTTACTAGAAATAAACAGAGTGGATAAAGGTCAGGAAGTTACTCAAACTAGATAAAACTGTGAATTGCCTCTGGCAAATCATTAATTCTGAGCTCTTATTTACTCACATATAAGGAAAGAGGTATAATACCAGACCTGTATATCTCATAAAGTTTTATAGAGATAAGAAAATATTTTAAGACAATTTTTAAAATGCCAGAGAAGTGTAACTACAAGCAGGCTCCTACTTCTGAACAGACCGTGTTCCTCAAAGTAGTGAAGTTGAATCGACTGGTGGAGACTGCTACTATTCAATAAATCCATTGTTGTAAAAGATTCCAAATTTAATATTCAGAAGCAGTTTAGGGAAGTCATATTATACAGGAATGTGTAGATTGTTCAGAAATCAAAGAATCAACTGCTGTCTGCAGTTACAATGACAGCTTGAAATGTTTCTGTATCTAGGTGTATAAATCTTATACCCTTTACTACCAGTAGTAAAGAAATATATATATTGTCACCTGTTTTCCATAGTAGTGAAGAGCAATAAAAGATGATGTATCATTCAAGTATTTGTTTGGATTTCGATTGAATTGTAATGCCCCCCCCCTCGCCCCTTTCCAAAGGAAAATAGCTTACATTCTTGTTTTTAGTGCATATCATTTATCAAAAAGGGAAGAAATATAGAGCAGAAGTATGGAGAGAAGCATTAGCAAGCTACTTTGAAATTTAAATTAGCCATGATTACCCACATAGACCCCTGTATGTAATCAAGAAGTGCTGTACTTTTTGGGAGGAAAGAAGTTACGTGTATCTTTTAATTAAGTAAATTTACTCAGTAATGAAACTGTTTCTGAAGGCAGAAGAAGGCCTAAATACACTATATTGTCATGAAAATAGTCAAGTTGGATATGCCATCAGTTCTTTTCTTTGCTAACAGAAGTGAGTGAAGTAGATAACAGATTTATTTTGGATCTTGAAAATAATTATGATTTGGGGGACATATTTCTCTGCTTGGTTTTGGCTTTTACATTAGGAAATAAGAATAACTTTAGTTTTTCATCAAGAGAAGTTTAACCTTTATATATTTCCAGCTGATTTGGATGCTTTATCTACCCCTTCCTCCAGCTATAAGAATTTAGCTGCATTGATTCAGCTACTACAGCTGTACATAAATACAGTAAATACATAAGAGCACAGAATCCCTAAAGAGAATGTTAGAATCATCCTTTTCTTTATTTGGTAGCTATGAATTAGAGCCTAAATAAAATTATTGAGAACCCAATAAAATCACTTGTTTATTAGCAGGGGCCTTCAGACTTTTCTCAGAGCCTTCTTATATTTAAAACAACAACAACAAAGCAAACAAAAAAAACCCCAGCAGGTGTAGATATGTCTATGTGAATGTATGATGTATGTTAAACAGCTAATTCCTCATTTTTTTGATAAATAAGGTGTACTTTTTCATAATGATTTAAAAAATATATAACCTGAAATTTAATTTTAAAGTACAATTTTTGAAAATCAAATTGATCGCTCTTTTTTTTTTCTAAATCATAATTTAAATGAGTTTGAAGAGATATTTTGTTTAAAGAAGTATCATTTTTAAACATACAGTGAGTAGTCACTTAATGATTTTCTTTTCTCACTGGGGCTTTCTGGTAAATTCTGAATCAGAGTTATGGTGCATTATATCCAAGAAATTCATATGGAAGCATTGGTTGGAAAGTGAGTACACAAAGCATTGTTTAATATGGTAGTTGCAGATTGGTTATTTCCATGACAAGGAATAGAAAATGTTTCACATGATTTAGCTTCATCTGCAATTAGTTCTATTTTTGGTAATGTAGAAACTTGGAATCTGAGAGTTGTCCAAATAAGTGAAATAGTTCTCTTCAGGATTCTGAAATTCCACAGGTATGAGATAGTTGGAGAAATTTTCTAAATAATTATGTTCAGGCCTAGGAACGAGATGAAATTTAAGATGCTGTAAGCGTTTGTACATATTTTTACTATTTTGGTATTGAGAAGCCTCAACTAAGATCATAACATCTAATACTAAGAACATGTATTAGTCAGGCTTCTCCAGAGAAACACAGAACTGACAGGACATATATGTATGTATGTAAAATTAAGAGATTAATTATAGAAATTAGCTCATGCAACTGTGGGCCTTGGCAAGTCTGAATTCCATAAGGGTGGGCCGCAAGGCGGGAACTCCAATGAAGGTTTCCATGAATTCCCCAGTAGAGGCCAGCCAATTGAAGTAGAGATAAACATTCTTCTTTCTGACTACTGAAATCCTCAGTTCTCCTTTTTAGACCTTCAACTGATTGGAGAAGACTTCTCTCATTGCTAAAGGCAATCTCCTTTGTTAATTGCAATCAACCATAGATGCCATCAACTGACTAATTTATAAAAACAAAAAAACAAATCCATCTCAGTAACAATCAGGCCTGTGCTGGCTTGACCATACAACTGGACACCATAACCTAGCCAAGCTGACACATGACACTTGACCATTAATTTTCTCAGTAGGTCTAGAATTATGTGCCACATTATGACTTCATCAAAATTCACAATTTGATCATAAACTTGAAGCGAATAGCTTATTGTTTTATAAATCTTTGATCTCTACATACATCAATGAAATTCCCCGAAGCAAGTTAAATACTGGAGGAGTTTATGGTTAGGCCATTCTGTGGATAAGCAGAAAGCCCAACTCCTGAGACTATAATGCTTTGAAGTATTGGGGGGCCTCTTGACCATTTTCAGGGTTTATACAACTGCTAAGTCTTCAGGGAATTCACATATTTTAGCTCAATTTTATAACCTATTCTTGATAGGTCTATTAAAATTCCTTTTCTCAGTCTAATTTTCTATAGCCAACTTCCCATCTCTTTGAGACCCTGTTTTGTTTTGTTTTGTTTTTATAGGATTGTAATGTATTAATTTAATGGTTGACTTAATAAGTTTCCCCTTTATTAAAATTAGAATGTTTTTTAAAAGAAGCTTTAGATTATATAAATGTTACATAAAAAATATAGAGGATTCCCATATACCCCACCCTCTCCCTCTCCCCTGCTCTCCCACTTTAACAACATCTTATATTAGTGTAGTATGTTTGTTACAATTGATGAACACATACTGAAGCATTGCTAGTAACCATGCACTGTAGTTTACATTATAGTTTGCACTTTGCCCCACACAATTTTAAGTTTTAACAAAATGTATAATGGCCTGTATCCATCATTGCAATGTCAGGCAGGACCATTCCAAAATCCCCCAAATGCCCCAATTTTACATGCATTCTTCCCTCTCCCACCCCTCAGAACTTCTGGTGGCCACTGCCTTTATATCAATGATACACGTTCTTCCGTTGATAGAATAATAATGTCTACTTTTGTCCATTATTTTATTTCCTTATTAATTTTGTTTATTTTTTGGCTTTGATTTTGGGGGAGGTTTTGGATTACAGAAGGGTCACAGCTGTGGTGGGGGGGAAGATCGCTGGCGAAGGGTGTCAGTGATGGGGAGATGTGTGGGGAGGGGCACACCTGGGGCATGCCTCTATGGCATATGAATATGTTCAAGTGGTTAAGGGGTGTTGTCTTGGTGGTTGAAGACCCAATAATAACCAAAAGAATATTGAATTCCCATCCTGGGAAGTCCTGCTACATTCTCTAATAGAGCAGCAAGAATCCCCTCAGTACATGGGCAGTGCCTAGTGAAGGAGGACAGACCGTTACGCCTGGCCCTTGATATTGATGGTAGTACTTATAAGCCTTTTCTTGTGAAATTGAAACTTAGCCTAGTATTATATATTGCCCAAGAGTTACCTAGTGAAAGCCTCCTTGTTGCTCAAATGTGGGCTCTCTCTAAGCCAAACTCAGTATATAAATGTACTACCTCACAACCCCTCCCCCCCCCGGAAGCATGGAACATGACTCCCAGAGATGAGCCTCCCTGGCACCAAGGGATTATTAC
>PVKH010012275.1:0-17359 GCA_004027955.1 Chaetophractus vellerosus | reverse complement strand
CCCTGCTCGTGGCAGCTTTGCCTTGTCCGTGGCAGCTTTTTGCCCTGCGTATGGTGGCTCTGCCCGCCCACAGCGGCTTGCCCTTCTCAAGGCGGTCTGCCCGCTAGGAAAGGTCCCCGGGAACCGAACCCCGGGCCTCCCATGTGGTATACTGGTGCCCTTAGCCACTGGGCTATATGGTCGGCCCTCAATTGTTTCTTTATACTTAAAATCCATTAATTTCATTATACTATTTACTGGTATTAGTTATTCTGAATGATTGTGTACTTTCTATCTTTCTGTATATCAGGGAACTTTTCCTCTATTGTATTTTAAACTACATTTATGTTTCATTTGTTCTATTTTGTTTAATGACATAAGATGTTGATTATGTTTTATCCATATCTCCAGCTCTTTATCTCAACTTTTTAAACATAATGTTCTTTTACATTTTTTAATTTTTCAATTTCTCAAGCTTATCCTTCAGATTTCACTGTTTCCAATGATGTCTAAACTCCTTTTTATTGCTTTTAATACACCATTATTTTCTAACATTATATAATTTTATCTTTAATTTTATAAGAGTTCTGCCAGTTCACAAAATCTTGTTGTGCAATATATAATACACAAAATCATAGGGTAAAGTATAAATGAACATCTTAAATAATAATGGTGGTGAAAACAACACCCATGTACCAACCATTCTGTTTAAGAATTAGAATCTAACCAGGATTTTGAGTCCCTTCTGTGTCCATCTTCTTTCATTCCTGTGATTCAGATAATCTCTATCCTAAAATTAGAGTCATAGTTCTCTTTCTGCCCTTTAACTTTTTTATTTTAATTTTAATATTTTTAAATGTGTGAATGTATTCATTTATTACTTATAGGTTTTGGAGTCTTAGTTAAGGACCCTTTATTACTATGAGGTCAATTAATACTGTGACCGAATGTGATGTTCTGAAGAATGTCAGGATGGATTAGATTCCTATCAGGTAAATCTGGGACAGAGATCAGGAGTCACTGAGGCAGACATAGCCCTTCGGCAAGACAGTGAAATATATTGTTGTCTATTCCAAGGGAATATAAACTGCTTCTGTTTCTTTTTCTGGATAGGGGTCAAAAAGAACACATTTACCAGGTAAATAGCCACACTGGAAGTTCCAGAGACTGTGGTGATCTGCTTTAGACATTGAGGATCCAACTTTAAGTTTCTAGTACTCCACCATTATCCACTATGACCTAATTGATTTTTCAGAGGGAAGACTGATGAGTCATTAAATAAATAATTTATTTAATACAATATAACATAAAACAATATATAATATATATAACTTATATATAAATGTAATATAAACATTAATTCACTATATAATATAATATATAGATAGTATATAAGCTATCTAATATTTTGTATAAATATGAATATATGCTAATAGACTAAATAAATCTATATTTGTAAAAGGCCTAGAATGCCTGACACATACAAAAACATTAGGTATTATATACATTAAAAAATTCATTATAGAAACACATCTCAATGCATTTCTTTAACTTCATTTTATTTTAATTTGTTATATTTTCTGAAATTAGGATGTGTAGTTATAATATGTGAACCTTTTCACCTCAAAAACTGCTTCTAAATTGTTGGTGCATCTTTTGATTTGCTAATATGACTGGAATTGTAAAGATTTTTGTCATAATTCTTTTGGCTTAACTTTTAGGAAAACATTCATTTGAAAGAAATTTTGTTAAATAATGTATGTTGCAAATTGAATTCAGGTTTTTTATAACTATGTCTATTTCAGTACCTTTCTGAATAGATCACTATAAAACAATAATATTACAAATTTATATTTACATAACATAGTACATTCATAATATAAAAGATGAATATATCCAAAGTTTCAAGAAAATGAAATGAAATAATCTTCAATATTTTAATGAAAACTAGAAAAATATATAAAATTTAAATTGTTTATTTGAATTTTATTGTGGTTTCTCTCTAAGCCAAACTCAGAAAATAAACTCAGTACCTTCCCCCCGGTATGGGATGTGATGCCCAGGGATGAGCCTCCCTGGCACTGAGGGATTATTACCAAGCACCAACTAGTAATTCACTTGGAAAAAGACCTTAATCAAAAGCTGGAAATTAAATACAAAAGAGTTTTTATGGCTAAGAGATTTCAAAGTGAGCTGGGAGGCCATTCCAGAGGTTACACTTATGCATGTCTCAGGCAGATATCACTAACTGCCACAGTAAACAAAGCCTGAAACAGGGGTGCTCCCAAGGGCTCTAAAGACAGCTGGACATTATAGGCAGAGTACACAACCCCATGAAATCAGTACCCCATTGGTGGGACTTACCTTGGAATATATGATAACCTATATCCCCAATGTAACAGAGTTAGACTATTTATAATTTCCTTACACATGATTTTTCTGCACCTTTTATTTGATCCTATAATTAGCACTATATCCATTAAATAAATGTCCCCACAACTTAGATTTTCAGTCTGTTCATATGTTCTTTGAGCAGTAAAACTCAGCAGAGTTACAGCCAACACCCACTCTCTACTCCATTGGACTTACCCAGGACAACTAACAAAATGATGATAATGGACAACCTCCATCCCCAAAAGCAAAGAGTATCTACAACTGCAAGAAAAACAATTTGTTCCATCTGCACCATAAGATCTAAGCCCCCTCTCAATAAGAAGCAGAGTGGGCATCACCATCCCCAAATCCTCAAGACTGAGGGATGAACAAACATAAGAGGTGAATGCAAACATGGACCAAAGTAGATTTACCATTATTGTAACATTGATATGAAGATAGTGGTTACCAGAGGTTCTGAAGGGAAGGGGAGCAAAGAATAAGTGGAACATAGGGCTTTTCTAAGGCATTGGAATTGTTCTGCATGATATTGCACTGACGGATGCAGAACATTGTACATTTTGTCAACACCTATAAAATTATATGGTGCAAATTGTAAACTATAATGTAAACTATAGACCATGGATAGTAGCAATGCTTCAATACTTGCTCATCAATTGTAACAAATGTACCAAACTAAGGTGAGATGTTATTAATAGGGGAAATTGTGAGCGAGGGAGGGGACAGTGAATATGGGAATCCCCTATATTTTCGATGTAACTTTTCTGTAATCTAAAACTCTACAAATAAAGTTTATAAAAGAGAAAAGAAATGATGCTCATAATACAGTTTGGCTTTATAAATCTGTGCTTTAACATAGAATTTCCAATGAAGTATTTCTAAAAGATCTACATTCCATGCCTTTAAAATATTTTGACAGATGAGAAGCAAAGAAATGCAGTAATTAAACTGAACTTTTATCCAAAATTTATTTTATCCTTTAAAAAACATTATCTTTCCAAGTATTGTTCATTCAGCCCTTATTTTTTAATATGCTATAAACAGTTAAGACACTGAACTGCATAAATTCTTCCAAGGTACTTAGCATATGTTCATTTTTCTCATTTCTAAAACTTAGTTTGAGTAATTTCTTTATGACTGACAGTGTTTTTTAATTATAAAATGAAAATAATAGATATTTTAAACACACGTAGAATAGCTTACCTCCAAATTTTGTATCTATAAATATAACATAATTATGTACAATTCCTATATGCAAGGCCATTGTTCTGAGCACTTATAACTCCCTAAATTATTCCAACACTCCATTAGTTCAGTACTTACTGTCCCTATTTCACAGGTAAATAAAATGATTTAGAAACTTGCTCATACTCTCAAGATTTTATGCACTGGCAGTTTATTTTCAGAGTTCATGTTCTACTTCTCAGAAGATAGCTCACATATATATCATAGCAAAGAATAGAAATTATGTATGTGATTATCAAGTAATAAGGATTTTAAGCACAATATTCACAATATATAAATCTATAATGCTATGGGTTTAAGAGCAAATGCTGAATTTATAAGTATTGTATATTAGACAATGGATGGAAAGTGTTCAAAGATGCAGTGGACAAATTAGCTAAACCAAAGAAGCATCTGATTCCCTGGGGTTCTTAGTAACCAAGAATATGGAAGAAAGCAAGGTAGTAGACTGTAACAAGGCATGAATGGAGGCTAAATTCAGCAAAAAAGAAAAGAAAGGAAATGCCAAAACCTCTCAGCCAGTAAGTGCTTCTGTATCTCAGGATGAATCCATTCTGTGTCCTGAAATGTACACAGTGGAAGAATTCTCCAGGCAGTTCTGGTGATTGGCCAGGTTTGGGAAGTACTGCCATGGAGTTTGTGACTGATAGATGACCATAACATGGTCTATTGAATAAAGTTCACAGTGTGAAAATGAGCCATGATTTTCTATGCAAGAATGTCTACCTGCCTCTTCAGGCTGACTGGATTTGCCCCTTCTCTATGTCCCTCCCCTGTCTGCATCTTTGACCTCCCATTGCATAAGCACTTTTCCATCCCAAAGCTGTTGTTCATTCTGGATCTTCTCCCTCTAACCCAATATGCTCCCACTCCTTTCCCTGGCTATTACTCATTTTTCAGTGTTTCCTATCCAGCTCAAGTCCTTAAACTTGTGACATTCTCTCTTAGCTACTCCCTATATTTATTCATTCATACCTCTTATCATGATAGGAACTACATAAACATTTATGAGATTGTTTAATATGCCTCCCACATTGGCCAGCAAATTCAATGAGGGTAGAAAGCTGAAGTTTGTTCTGTTCATCCTTGTAATTCCTAGTATCGAGCACAGTGTGAGTACATAAAAACCACCTAATACATAAACATTGAGTGCATGAATGGTCAATTACAGCTAACAACATGGATTTGTTTTATGGATCATATTTTGCTCAACGTGATGACTTTTAAGATTACTGTTACTTATTACCATTTAGGTGATTTCATTTTTCTCTCAAATATATGAAGCAAGGAGTTTTTTAGGGATTTATTGATAAACTTTTTGTCTTTTCCTCTTCCCTCTGCAGAATGGTGGGCTATAAAAACTGAAAAGTGATGTCAGCAATATAATTTTGTAAGAATGCAAATATTAGAAGCAAAATGGTGCATTTAAAAGTTTCTCTGCTGTGATTTGACATGTAATTTAGCAAATGGTCTTGTGCTTGCCAGTATTCATTGATTTTATATAGTCAGCATCAATCATCAGTGATAATTTAGAGCGACAGAGCTTCCATTTTACAAAAAAAAGTTAGTAAAATATCTGTAATAACTTACAGACATCAAAACATGCTACTCCAGAAAAAACCCAAGAATTTATCTATAATAGAATATAATAAAGAGAACAGATAAAATTCTATAAGCAATAAAGCCATTGCAGAAATACTTGTTATATTTTAGGAACTCAGTATTGTTTTCTGGATACTTAAATTATAAAAAAAGGAATGTGAATAAAATATAAAATTTAGCATTCATTTTTATTGTGGTGGTTACTGAAATGACTCATTATAATATCTCTTGAAATGAACTAATTATTTCAGCAACTTTATGTCTATATGTCTTAAGATGTTCTTGCCTTTGTATTCAATATTTATTTAGGCATTTCAAGGGACCTGTTACTGCTCTTTTAGGCAATGGTATAGAGATAATGTGCATTTATAGTAAAAATGTCAAATCCTGGATCAAGTATTCAGAGCAAACACCCTTAAAAAGAACAAGTGCAAGGCATACAGACAAAATGGTCCAGTTAGTTCATTTCTAGTCATCCCCTCGGCTCCAAACACAAAGCAATAACCAATAACATATTCAAAGTTAAAGTTGTTAAAAATTACTTGGAATAAAAAGCAAACATCTTCTGAATAACAAGGGAATAGAAATATCAAAGAATGAGAGACATTAAAGCTCTGGGTCTTCAATAACTGGGCAATGGCAGCCTAACATAAATTCTAGACTGGACACACTTGAAGAGGGATTAGTGAATTTGAAGACAGTATTGGGAAAATCATATAATCATATAGAATGTACTGAAGACAAGTGTGACACAAAATAAAGTAAAAGAAAAGTCACCAAGAAACTTTAAGAATACATAGCAAGTCTTGTAGATTCATACATTAGGAGTTTTCAATAAAAACAGATTGGGGCAATTTTCAGAGCAGTAAAATTTGGAGAACTGCTGAAAATTTCTCCAATCAAATGTATACTCCTAGTACACAGCAGAATGAATTAAAATAAAATGTATTCATAGACATATAGTGGTGAAATCATAGAAAATTAGAATAGAAATTCTTAAAAGGACCCAGAGAGAAACCATAAAATGTCAAATTAAATAAACGAGAAACATCAGCAACAATAGATGGTAGAAGTCAGTGGAATGATATCTTTATTTTGTTGAAGGAAACTAACTATAAAATTAGAATGCTATATCCAGATAAATTTCTATCTAGGAGTAAAGGAAATATAAAGAATTTTCATGCTTACAATTACCAGAAGAATTTACCATCTGCAGAGACTCTCACTAAAAAAAAAACATTAAATGTGTACTTCAGCAAGAAGAAAACTGAACAAAGAAGGGAACTGTGGTATGTAAGAATCAAGCATGAGAGAGTTGTCATCAAGATGGCAGCATAAGTCATCCCTGGGAAGACTTCCCCTTCGAGGCAGCTAAATAAAAGGGCATGTTTAGCTCACATGGAACTCTGGAGGACAATAGAGACTGGAGATCCCCACAAATGCTGAATTGAGGGAAAAAAACACCAAAAACAAAACAAAACAAGACAAAGGAGAGCAGTATAGAATTGCCAGTCCAGACCTATCCCCCATGCTCAGACTCATGTAGTTTAAGAGACATGCGGCAGAAGTGCCCTGACCCAGGCACTTCCTGCTGTGGTCACTGACCATAAAACCACTCACAGCAGTGACTTAGGTCCCATGCACATTCAGGCATGGGGACCAAAGGCCACATAGAACCAAAGTGGGGCCCTAAAGCTGGTGAGGGCATACATACCAAGCACTTCCCCAGAAACCAGGGCAAGCCTTGGTGGAACTATTGGCAAGCCCAGACCCTAATCACTTGTGCACCTAAACTAAAGAATCAGATTTGTCTGAACAATGATCACATCTGGATCCATAGGATGGAATACCCTAAAGTGGAAGTTACTGGAAGCATAAAAGCCAACAAAATGGTGAGCTGAAAGCTGGAGTGAAAAGGTGGCCAAGAATTCATAAGAGGAATTGAGCAAATCATAGACACTCGGGAGGAATATTTGTATAAAAACAAAGAGAATAACTCCAGACTCCCAGAGGAGGAACAGAGGAAAGGAAAGCAACAGTCTCACATAATACAGTAATTTAAAAAGTTACAGCACATGCCAAGGGAAAGAGGCAGGTGCAAATAGACCTAAGCAAATCTAAACTGTTAAACATGGACTGCTCTAAATGTTCAGTATAACATTCTGCATTGAAGAAGAGCCTTAGCACACAGCCAATCTACACTAAAACCATAGTCAAGAGGGAGAGACTGATTTCCAGGGTTAGTGCATCAAAACAATCAAGTATCCAGGCACCAACAATTGCAAACCATACAGAGAAACAGGATGCAAGCTCATTCAAGGGAAATAATTAAAACATCAGAGGAAACACAGACTTGGAATAACAAATCAAAGACATTCAGTCAAATCTCCCATATCAGTTTGAGGAGCTAAAAGAAAATATACATAGTCACCAATTAAATATGAATATAGATATAAAGGATATAAAGAAGACTGTGTGAACAAAAAAGAATTAGAAAGTTTAAAAATGAACATAGCAGAACAAATTGGGCTGAAAAATGCAATACGGACATTAAAAATACACTAGAGGTATTCAACAGCTGATTTGCACAGGCATAACAAAGAATTGGTGAACTAGAAAACAAGACAATTGAACTCATACAGTTGGAAGAGAAGAAAGAAAAGATAATGAAAAAGGTGAGCAGATCCTAAGGGACCTGCAGGACAACATAAATCATACCAACATAAACACTATGGGAGGCCCAGAAGGAGAAGAGAAGGACAAATGGGCAGAAAGAATATTTGAGGAAATAATTGCCAAAATTTCCCAAATCTTATAAAAGATATAAAGATGTATGACCAAAATCACAACAAACAGAATAAACCTAATGGACCTAATAGTTTATGACACATACTAAAAAATGTCAAAGATAAAGATAGAATTCTGGAAGCAACAACAGAAAATTGACTTGTCACATACAAGGGATCCTCAGTAAGACTAAAGGCTAACTTTTCATCAGAAACCAATGAGGCATGAATATGGTATGATATATTTAAAGTACTGAAAGAGAAAAACTGCAAGCCAAAAAGTTGATATCCAGAAAAACTGCCCTTCAAAAATGTGGGAGATATCATGGATAAAGAAAAACTGAGAGAGGTCATCACCAACAGACCTTCCCTACAAGAAATGCCAAGTGTATTTATATAGATTGAAAGGAAAGGACAGGAGATAGCTTGGAGCAATATGTAGAAGTGAAGATCTCCAGTAATGGTAATTACATAAGAAATTACAAAACCCAAGAATATGGTATACTCAGTATGTAACTCTACTTTTTATTTCCTACAAGACATAATAAAATTGAATAAATAAATATTCATTTCCATGTTACAGAAATGCAAAATATAAAGAGGTAATGTGTAAGAAAACCAATACAATGAGGGGAAGAAGAGGGGTATAGGATCAGAGACTGTGTGTGCTATTGAAATAAAGTTATCTTTTCAAACTATAGTAGGTTGTAGCCATAGTTGTTTAGAACAAACACAAGGATAACCACAAAGAGAGTGTTTAAAATATATACAGACGACAAATGAGAAAGGTTTCAATCAGTTACATGAAAAAAATCAAATATACACAAAAGAAGGCTGCAATAAAGGAAAACAAGAACAAAAATGGTATAAGACCATGATGGTTAGGCTAATATGTCAACTCAGCCAGGGAATGGTGCTCAGTTGTTTGCTCAAGATTTAGTTGAAGTTCAACTAAATCTCCTAAGTCAATTCAAGGAGATGAAGGAAAATATGGATAGAAATATGGATAGAAACAAACTAATGGTGGATATTGAGCAAATGGATATTAAGAAAACATTGTGAGGGCATAAAGAATTCAAAAGTTTAAAAAGAAGGATAACAGAAATTATGGGGATGAAAAGACAATAATGGGGATTAAAAATATACTAGAGACATGCAATGGCAGATTTGAACAGGAAGCAGAAAGAATCAGCGAGCTGGAAAACAGAAAAATAAAAAACATACAGTCAGAAGAACGGATAGAGAATAAAATAGAAAAAATTGAACATAGTGTCATGGACTTAAGTGACAGGATGAAACATACTAAAATATGTGTCATGGGTGTCCCAGAAGAAGAAGAGAAGGGAAAAGAGGCAGAAAGAATATTTGAGGAATTAATGGCCAAAACTTCCCAAATCTTATGAAAGACATAAATATACATGTCTAAGAAGTGCAACATATGCCAAACAGAATAAAATAGACCTACACCAAGACATATAGTAATCCAGATGTGAAATACCAATGATAAAGAGAATTCTGAAAGCAGCAAGAGAAAAGCAATTCATCAAATACAAGTGATCCTCAATAAGACTAAGTGCCAATTTCTCTTTAGAAATCATGGAGTCAAGAAGGCAATGGTATGATATATTTAAGGCAAAATAAGAGAAAGACTGTCAACCAAAAATTCTTTATCTTTATCTAGAAAACTGCCCTTTAAAGTGAAGAAGGGTTTTAAATATTTACAGAAAAACAGAAACTGAGAAAAGTCATCAATAAAAGACCTTCCCTACAATAATCACTAAAGGGCGTTGTGCAGATTGAAAGGAAAAAAACAGGAGAGTGGTTTGGAGTAGTGTAAAGAAAGGAAGAGCTTCAGTAAAGGTAACAAAAAAGGTAAATGTAAAACTCAATAGTACTATAACCTCAATACACAACCCTATTCTTTAATTCATATGAGTCAGAATACAATTGAACAAGAAAAAGGTATATTTCCAGATAATGGACATGAAACATATAAGTTTGTAATGTGGGACCAAAATAACATAAGGAGGGAAAAGAAAGGCGTATGGGAGCAAAGAATGTGTATGTTATTAAAGGTAAGCTGGTATCTTTTCAACTTAGTAGCTTATAGATGTAGGTTGTATAAAACAGACTCCTGGGTAACCACAAAGAAAGTGTTATAAATATACTCAAAAAGAAATAAGAGACAATCAAATACATCATAAAAGATCAACTATACAAAAAAGGAGGTTGCAATAAAGGAAAAGATAGTCTAAAAGGATAAGATAAAAAATAAGGATAAAATGGCTGAAGTACTGAATTTACAATAATAAAACTGAATGTTAATGAATTAAAATGCCCAATTATAAGATACAGATTAGCAGGATGGACAGAAAAGCATTATCAAACTCTATGTTGTTTATAAGACAAGGACTTTAGAGCCAAAGACACAAATGTGTTTAAAGTGAAAGGATAGAAAAAGTTTCTTCATGCAAACAGTAACCAAAGGAACTGAAGTAGAGATACTAATATCAGATAAAATATGCTTTAACTAAAAAAACTGTTATAAGAGACAAATAAATACATTATATATTAATAAAAGTGTCAATCCACCAAGAAGAAATGACAATAATAAATATTTATGCACCTACCCAGATGCCCCAAGTACATGAGCCAAACACTGGCAAAGCTGAAGGAATAAATAGATAGCTCTGCAATAATAGTTGGAAGCTTCAATACACCACTCTCATCAATAGATAGAACACCTAGACAGATCAATAAGGAAACAGAAAATTTGAATAATTGTAAAATGAACTAGACCTAACACATATATACAGAGCATTGCACCCCAAAACAGCATATATACATTCTTCACAAATGCACATGGATTGTTCTCCAGGATTGACTACATGTCACAAAACATGTCTCAATAAATTTTGAAAGAGTGAAATTATACAAAGTATCTTCTCTGATCACGATGGAACAAAGCTGGACTAGTTTGCCATTCTTTTTCTAATTCCTCCAGGTCTCCAGTTAGGTCTTTGATTTTAGCTCTTTCATCTTTTTTTATATAATGATTTAGGGCTACACATTCTCTATCAGCACTGTCTGTGTTGCAACCAATAAATTTTGTTATGTAGTATTATTGTTTTCATTCATCTCAAGATATTTATTGATATCCCTTGTAATTTCTTCTTTGACCCACTGATGTTTCAGAGTGTTTTATTTAACTTCCATATATCTGTGGCTGTTTCAGTTTTCTGCCTGTAAACTTTTACTATTTGCAGATGTTATTTTCCAATATATAGAAAGTCCCAATAAATCTACATCAAGGTTATTGGAACTAATAAAGAAATTAAGCAAATTGGCAGGGTACAAGATCAACATGCAAAATTCAGTACTGTTTTTACACACTAATAATGAGATATCTTAGGGGAAATTAAAATTCCATTTACAATAGTAACTAATAGAATCAAATATCGAGGAATAAATTTAACCAAGATATAAAGGACTTATACAAGGAAAAGAACATAACTTTTCTAATACAAATCAAAGTTGATCTAAATAAATAGAAGGGCATTCCATGCTCACAGATTCAAGACTCTGTATTGTCAACCTATCAATTCTACCCAGAATGATTTAAAGATTCAACATAATCCACATAAAAATTCTAACAGCCCACTCTGCAGAAATGGAAAACCCAATCATCAAATTTATTGGAAGGGTAAGGAGTTCTGAATATATATAACCATCTTGAAGAAGGAGAACAAAATGGGAGGACTCACTGACTTTAAAGCATATTACAAAGCTGCAGTGTTCAAAACAACATGGTCCTGGCAGAACGATAGCTATATTGACCAATAGAATTGAATTGAGAGCTCAGAAATAGATCCTCATCTCTACATGGCCAATTGATTTTTGACAAGACTTCCAACTCCACTCAATTGGGAAATAGTCTCTTCAACAAACAGTGCTGGGAAAAATGGATATCCACAAGCAAAGAATGAAGGAGGACCCCAACCTCATACCATATACAAAATTAACTCAAAATGGACCAAAGCCCTAAATATAAGAACTAGGAATACTGAACTCCTAGAAGAAAACATAGGAAAGCCTCTTCATGATCTGATGTTATGCAATGAGTTCCTACACTTTACACTCAAAGCACAAGCAACAAAAGAAAAAACAGATAATGAGACTTCATCAAAATTCAAAACTTTTGTGCTAAGGACTTTATCATGAAAGTGATTAGACAACCTACTTAATGGGAGAAAATATTTGGAAACCACATATCTGATAAGGGTTTAATATCCAGAATATATAATGAAATCCTACAACTCAACAGTGAAAAGACAAACAACCCAACTGAAAACTGGGCAAAAGAATTGAATAGACATTTCTCCAAAAAATCTAAAAAGCATATGAAAGGATGCACAATATCAATAGATATTAGAGAAATTCAAATCAAAACCACAATGAGATACCATTTCACACCCACTGGAATGGCTACTATTTTTTTAAAAAATACGTGTTCAAGAGGAAGTGGAGAAATACAAATACTCATTCATTGCTGGTGGGACTGTAAAATGGTGCAGCCCCTGTGGAAGACAGTTTGGAAGTTCCTCAGAAAGTAAATATAGAAATACCATATGATCTGGGAATCCCACTACCTGTGATATATAAATTGAAAGCAGGTACTTGAACAGATATTTGTACACTGATGCTCATAGAGGCTTTATTCACAATTGCCGAAAGATAGAAGCAATACAATTGTCCATCAATCTATAAATAGATAAACAAAATGTTGCATATACATACAATGGAATGTTATTTAGCCTTAAGAAAGAATTAAGTTCTAATTCATGTGACAATGTAGATGAAACTTGAAGACATTATGATAAATGAAATAAGCCAGGCCCCAAAGGACAATTGCTTAATGATTTCACTGATATGATATAATATAAGCAAACTCATAGAATCAGAATCTAGATTATAGGTTACCAGGGTCTGGGTTAGGGGTAGGGAATGTGGATTTAAGGCTTAAATTGTACAAAATTTCTATTGTGGTTGATTGTAATGTTTTGGTAACAGATAGCTGTAATGGTAACACAACATTGTGAATATAATTAACACCATTGAATTACATATGTAAAGATGGTTAAAAGGGGAAATTGTAGGTCATATACATATATATGCTACTAGAATAAAAATTAAAAACTTGGTGGGAGCAGATATAGCTCAAGTGATTGAGCACCTATTTCCCATGTATGAGGTCCCAGGTTTGATGCTGGGTATCTCCTAATAACAAACAAACAAATGAAAAAACCAACTCTTATTGGGGAGCACATGTAGCTGAGCAGTTGAACACCTGCTTCCCCTGTATGAGGCCTCACTCCCTGGTACCTCTTAAAAAAAAAAAAACTTAGGACAGTATAACACAAAGAATCCTATTTTGAATATGGACTGTAGTTCATAGTACAATTATAAAAATGTTATTTAATGAATTATAACAAATGTCCTCACGAATGAAAGGTGTTACTAATAGGGTGGTTTATGGGAATTCTGTATTTTATATATTTTATGCATAATATTTCTGAAAACTTTTAACTTCTCTAAAAAAAACAATTAATAATAAGACAGAATCTAAAAGTTAGTTCTTTGAAAAGATCAATGAAATTGCAAACCTTTAGCTAGACTGACAAAGAAAAAGAGACAAGATGCAAATATTTAATATCAGGAAGGGAAGGGGATGTATTACTACTAACCTTAAAGAAATAAAAAAGATTATAAGAGGATAATATGAAAATTGTATACCAACAAAATAGATTACCGAGATGAATGGACAAATTCATAGACACAAAAAATTCCTACACTGACTCAAAAAGAAACAGAAGATCTGAACAAACCAAAAACAAGAGGTTGAGTCAGCAATCAAAATCTTCCCAACAAAGAAAAGCCCAGGACCAGATGACTTCACTGGTGAATTTTACTTAAAAAAGAACAATTAACACCAATAATGTTCAGATTCTTCCAAAAACTTGAAGAGGAGTGAAATCTTCCCAACTCATTCTATGAGGCCACCACCAACCCAATATCAAAGCCAGATAAAGATATCACAAAAACATTACAGATCAACATCCCTCTTGAATATTGATGCAAATCACCTCAATAAAATACTAGAAAATAGAATCCAACAGCACATTAAAAGAACTATACAGAATGATCAAGTGGGATTTATCCCACAAGAAAACTGAATCCAACAGCACATTAAAAGAATTATACACAATGATCAAGCAGAATTTATCCCAGGTATACCATAGTGGTTCAACATAAGAAAATCAATTAATGGAATACATTATATTAATAAAAAGAAGGAAAAAAAAGTATATGATCAGTTCAATTGGGCAGATGGCATTTGCCAAAATCCAGCACTCCTTCCTCATAAATACACACAAAAACTAGGAATAGAAGGAAATTTCTTTAACATGATAACAAAGTGAAAAAAACCACAGCTAACAGGCAAAAGACTGAACGTTTTCCTCAAAGATCAAGAATAAGACAAGGATGTCCAATGTCACCACTGTTATTCAACATTGTACTGGAAATTTTAGCCAGAGCAATTAGGCAAGAAAAATAAATAAAAAGCATTCAAATTGGAATGGAAGAAGTAAAATTCTTCCTATTTGCAGGTGATATGATCATAAACAAAAATAATCCTGAAATATCCAAAACAATGCTATTAGAGATGATAAAATTCAGCAAAGAGGTGGGGTACAAGATCAACATGCAAAAATTAGTGGTGTTTCTGTGCATTAGTAATGAACAATCCAAAGGGAAATCAAGACAAAAATTCCTTTTACCATACCAACTAATAGAATCAATAATCTAAGAATAAATTTAACCAAGGATATAAAGGAGATTTACATAGAAATCTATAAAATATAGCTGAAATAAATTAAAGAAGACCTAAATAATTGCACAGACATTTTGTCCTCACATATTGGAAGACTAAACATTGTTAAGATGTCAAGTCTTTTCAAAGTGATATGCAAATTCAACACAGTTCCAATTAAAATTAACAGACTTCTTTGCAGAATTGGAAAAGGCATTCATTAAATTCATAGGGAATGGTAAAGTACCCAGAATTGCCATAGCTATTTTGAAGAACAACAACAAAGTTAGTACTCACAGTTCTTGATTTGCTTCAGTAATCAAAGTGACATGGTACTGGCACAAGGACAGATATATAGATCAATGAAATTGAATTGAGGGTTCAGAAATAAACCCTCACACCTTTGGCAAGGTGTGTCAAGTCTACTCAGTTTGGAAATAATAGTCTCTTCAACACATGGTGCTGGGAGAATTGGATATCCATACACAAAAAATTTAGGTGGTGGAAGCCTCCAACTCAGTCTTCTAGAGTCTGCATGAGCTCTTCTCTCTACCTGGCCCTCCCTCATACCCTGGCTCACTCTATATCCACCTTACTAGTTTTTCACAATAATGTTCACCCTGTCATCTTGAGAATTTAAAAAAAGAAAGTGGACCTCTACCTCACACAATACTCAAAAATTAATTCAAAATTGATCAAAGACTTAAATAAAACAACTAAAACTATAAACTCCTAGAAGAAAATATAGGGAAAGATCTTCTGAACCTTGTGTTATGTAATAGTTTCTTAGACTTTATACCAAAACCACAATCAACAAAGTAAAAAAAAAAAAAAGATAAATGGAACTATATAAATTTTTTTTTTTTAATTTGCCCATCGAATGACTTAATCATGAAAGTAAAAAGACAACCTAAAGAATGGGAGAGAATATTTGTAAACCACGTATTTGATAAGGTTTTATTCTTTTTGCTTCTTCTTCTCCCTCTGCATATATACATAAGTTTCATGCTGTTCTACTAGTTCTTTAGCCTTTTCTCACTTTTAAAAATAATTTTTCTTTCTGCTTCTAGATTGAATAATTTCCATTTTCCACCAAGTTCAATGATTTTTTTATACCTGTTTAAATCTCCTCTTGAACTCCTCTTGTGAATTTTTGTCAGTTATTGTGCTTTCCATCTCAAGAATTTGTTTAGTTCTATTTAAAATTTTCTAATTTCTCCTTTTGTCACATATTGTTTTCCTGATTCCTTTATGGTTTTTTTGGTCCATGTTTTCCTTTAGATCACTAAATGTATTTTGGAAATTTGAATTAACATTCCAAAATCTGGGCTTCCTCAGAGATTTTTTTTCTGTTGCTTTATCTTGTTCCTTTAAATGGGTTTTCTTTTCCTTGAATTTTGTCGTTTGCCTTGTAATTTTCGCCTGCACATTTGAATATTTTTATGTTTAGCTCTGGAAATCAGATGTTTTAGTTTCTTAGGCTAGTATAGCAAATACTATCAAATGGGTTGGCTTAAATGATAGAATTTTATGAGCTTACAGTTGTGAGGTCAAGAAAATGTTCAAATCAAGGCATCATTAAGGCAATGCTTTCTTGCCAAATACCAGCTGTTAGCTACTCTTGGCTCCTCTGCCACATGGCAAGGCACATGGCAGGGTCTGCTGTTCTTTTCCTTCTCTTCTGGGTTTCACTGATTTCAGCTTATTTTTCTAATGAGATGAGGCCAATGTTATCATCACTGTGGGCTTCTGGCAATTTGTACTCAACACTATTGACCAGGTAGGTTTTCCAAACATGAATGGGATCACTTTTAGTGGGTAATTTCCTCATTCTCCATTCCTTGTTCCAATGTATAACCTAAAATAAGAAAGGAAATTTCCCCCAGTTCTGGTAAGATCTCACCGAGCCTCATATCTCCTGACACTGGCATCTATCTTTCATACCCCAAACTCAGATAGCTGTCCTAGTCTACCATATTTGAAAATACTCCAGATACATCACAGATGCAAAGATATGGCTAGTCCAGAAAAGACTCTAAGGGAAGCATTAAAGGAAATGAGAAGACCTGCTACAGTATAATCCTTAACCCAAAATGCAGAATTTTGGATTGAATAATTTCTTTTGAGAAACAATACCTCTAATTCCATTAGTGATACCTTGAGTGATTGTTAATAGAAATTTAACCACTACATGAAAATTTCACCTATGTTTATTTTTGAATTCTCTATCCCATAAAAGTATTATATTAGACAAAAGTAAGCAGTGGTGTAGTGTTAGAGTTTCTAGGAAGTAGTTTAAAGATGTATATTTCAATATGGAATACTTCATAGCACAATATGGGATTTGGTATTCTCTTTTAATAATTGGAAAGGAGGCATCACTTCATTAAAAGATATTTTCTTTGTATAAATGGATAGCTATGTATGTTTCTTCCCATTAGTTTCCTTGAACTTTTCATATCCCAGGATATACTGAATGAAG
>PVKH010012274.1:0-17351 GCA_004027955.1 Chaetophractus vellerosus | reverse complement strand
CAATTTTCTTTGTAAGTTAATCATTCCCCTTGCAATTTCTCTATTTATTTGTATAGCAGGCTGTCTTCCAACTTTTTCTTTACAGCCCAGTCTGTACAGAAATGAGCCCTTACTGAGAATGCATGCAGCCAAACTTTATTCCTCAATGTGTAGAACACGTTTGAGGTGTCTTTTCTATTTAAAAGAAACAGTTTTCTCTGGGACCATGCACCCACAAAGAGAAAGAGAACCAATCTAAGCTGAAATAATCGAATGATCTCTCCCAAGAATTTGGAATTGGGACTGAGAGATAATAGCCTCTTTGTGTGGCTTGAAACTAGAGACTCAGAAGGTCCACATGGAGAAGTGGAGAAAGTCCTGCAGCTAGAGAGAAAGAGATCATGAATAGGAGGTGAGGGAGGGGGGAACAAGAGACAGAGAGAGACCCTTGGTCCTGGTCATTGTCCCTGGATCCCATCCCTCATGAGTATCCATGCCTGTGAATTCTAAGAGATGGCCCTTGAGGCAGGTATTTGCCATTTTCCTACTACCCATTCCATATTCCTCTTATCCTCTGCCAGCATGAAGGCTGGGCAGATTACAGTCCTTGGTGGTCTTGTCTTTATTTGATTGCCAGTTTTCCATTGGCAGGACTTTTGGGCAAGAGTTGTAAGGGCATCTCAGTGACTCTCCTGGGTTCTTCTTGCCTCTATTGTGTAGCAGCAATTCAAGAAAAATCTTTCCCATCTAGTAGTGACCCCTTTCCCTTTCTACTGGTCAGTGGTATGAGGAACCCTAAAAAGTCAGGAGGCAGTCTCAGCTTCCAATTCATTGGAATCATGGTCTTTTTTCCTGGTGTGTGTATTTCTTTCTTGGGTACTTGGAATTCCTAAAGGACTGAGGCCAAGGTTAAAGGGATGGGAAGTAAAAACCCTTCAAGCAGATTATTAGGGTAATAGTGAGAGGTGGCACTCCCACCTCTACTCCTTGTTTCTCAAACTCATGCATTCTGACCATGGAGGAGATGACACCACATATTGTCCTCTGGTTAAGGTTTATAAACCATCCTGTAGGACACCACCCAAAACTTCATGGGATATTCTCTCCAGCTGGTGCCCAAAGTAGTTTTTAGCAGGTCATTCCACCGATTAAGCCAGTTGTTTCTGGGTGATGAAGCACATAGTGAGATCTCTGCAGTCTTTGGCATGAGTCCATTATCCACTTCCTTTATGAAAAAAAAAAAAAAGTGCATCTCCCTGTCAAAGTAATATTGTGTGGTATTCAATGGTGTTGGATAAAGCCAACCGTAAGTCCACAAATGGGGGTGCTGTCAGAAGCTGAGTTCAGGGAAGGCCAATCCATACCCAAAATAAGTATATATCCCCATGAAAGCAAAACACAGTACCCTCCACAATATAACCAACCTACCACCAAGTAGTTGGCAGGATCCCCAGGGAAATGTGTCACATTATCGTTACCTGCCCTGTGATTCCAAAAGATGAGGAACTCTTTCAAGCTGCCAGAGGCCTTCTTGTTCTCTGTGCCTGCTTTAATTTTATGTGCATAGCTTTCCTTTCTCTTTTTTCCCTAAATATGCTCACAAGGGCTGCACGAAACCAAAGGCTTTATAATCACTATTGTTGTCATAGTGATTTAAGTGCTGCAGACACTTGGTCTCCCAATGCCTTGCCCTCTTACCTGCACATCATTCTTTGTTGCTACAGGTGATAATTTGAATAATTGTGATGACATTGCACAACAGATTACCACATCCCATTCACCCCTGGAAGAGATTAAGTATGAACTTCTTGAATATAAGAAAACCAATCCCAGAGTCCAATTTTTACGAGTTTTTATTTTGAAATAATTATAGATTCATAGGAAGTCACAAAGAAATGTTCAAGGAAGTCCCATGTACCCTTCCATCATCCTCTCCCAATGTTAACATCTAATATAAGTATAGTACAATTTCAAAATGAACAAATGGCATTGGTACAATCCATAGAGCTTATTTAGATTTCACTAGTTATGCATGCATTCATCTGTGTGTGCACATCTCTATGCAATTTTATGTGTAGCCTTGCGTGACTACTACGATGATCAAGATTCGCAATTGTACTATCACCAGACTCCTCCGCCTTACTTTCTTATAGTCAAACCTACCTTCTTCTCCCAATCCCTGGCAATCATCTCTATATTATTTCATGAATGCTACATAAATGGAATCATGTAGTATGTATCCTTTTTAGAATGGCTTCTTTCACCAAGCATAATGTCCTTGGCATTTTTCCAAGTTGTATGTATTAATAGTTTGTTCCTCCTAATTGCTCAACAGTACTCCACATATGGAAACATTTTATAGTTTTGTTTTACATTTGAGTCCAAGATCCATTTGAACTTTTTGTATAAACTGTAAGGTTTAGGTTGAGATTCTTTTTTTTTTTTTTGCTGATGGATATCCAATTGCTCCAGTACCATTTATTGAAAAGACTCCTTTGTAAAATATTAATTAGGTATATTTGTGTCATCTATTTCAGGGTTTTCCATTCTGTTCCATTGATCTACGTGTATTTCCTTCTGCCAGCACCACACTATCTTGATTACAGCCTATTTAGTAAACCTTAAAAGATTAAGAAGTGATTCTTCCCACTTTATTCTTCTTTCTCATAATTGTTTTGGCCTATCTCCTTCCCCCTTCCATATAAACTTCCCATATAAACTTTAGAGTAAGCGTGTCTGTCTGCAAAAAACGTTGCTGAAATTTTTATAGGAATTGCATTAAACCCATGAAACAATTTAGGAAGAATCTTTACTATGTTGAGTCTTTCAATCCATGAACGTGTTATGCCTCTCCATTTCCTTAGGTCTTTGATTTCATGCATCAGCATTTTCATCATACAGATCCTATGTATGTTTTGGTATATTCATACCTAAGTATCTCATTTCCTTTGGAGCAACTGTAAATGGTGTTGCATTTTTTATTTTGGTTTCTGTTTGTTTATTTTCAGTATACAGAAAATGCAATTAATTTGTCTGTTATGTTGCATTCTGCGACCTTACTGAACTCATTTATTAGTCCTAGTTTTTTGCAGATTCCTTGGAGTTTAATCATTGTGCCTACAAATAGTTGTTTTATTCCAATCTGTATGCCTCATTTCTTTTCCTTTCCTGATTGAAGTGGCTAGAACTCTCAGTATTATGTTGAATAGCAGTGGTGAAAGTAGATATCCTTTCCTTGTCCCCAATCTTAGAGACCTAAGTTTTATTTTATTTTTTTGTTTTTTTTTTTAAAGATTTATTTATTTTATTATATATCTCCTCTCCCCCCCGCTGCGGCAACGCGCCGAGACTGGTCACTGCGCAGGCACGGCTTTCCCCACTTGTGGGCGGCTTCTGCTTCCATTCACGGACGGCTCTCAGTTCGCGGGTGGCTGGCTGCGCTCCATTCGCGAGCGACCTGCCCTGCCCATGGCGGCTTTGCCCTGTCCGTGGCAGCTTTTTGCCCTGTCCACGGCGGCTCTGCCCGCCCATGGTGGCTTGCCATTCTCAAGGTGGTTTGCCCGCTAGGGGAGGTCCCCGGGAACCGAACCTGGGGCCTCCCATGTGGTATGCCGGCGCCCTATCCACTGGGCTATCCAGCCAGCCCCAGAGACCTAAGTTTTAGAAAAGCAATTCTTTCATCTCCAAGATTTAGGATCTGCCTGGAGTATAAAGATGCTGGTGAGGTGCTAACCAACTAACTGCAGTTAATGCTGAAATTAACCACCATCTTAATACAATTGTATTGCTTAGTCTACCATCATTTAATAAAATTACATATCTAGTAGGGTACAAGCCTACCATCTTTCTGCACGTTTTCTATTTGTCCTTTATGCCTCCTTTGCTGTCTTGTTGTTATTATTGTTAGACTAATTTTTAGTATTCCATTTTATGTCCTCTATTGGCTTTTTTTTCCCCTTTTTTTATTTATTGAAATATATCACTCATACATAAGCAATAAGTGTATAATAATAGTTGTGAACTTATAAAACAAACATGCATAACATCATACAGGGCTCTCAGACCTCACCCTACCACTAATACCTTGCATTGTTGTGAAACATTTTAAACTAATGATTAAAGAGCATCCTCAATATATTACAATTAACCAAAGTACCTTACATTTGGTATATTTTCCCCCAGCCCACCCTATTATTTTTTACATCATTTATATGTGAACATACATAAACAGTAAGTGTATAGTAAAAGTTGTGAACCTATAAAGCAAACATGCATAACATCATACAAGGGTCTCATACAACAACCCACCACCAACACTGTGCATTGTTGTGAGATATTTGTTACAAATTATGAAAGAATATCATCAAAATCTTACTAACTATAGCCCTTATCTTACATTTGGTGTATTTTCCCCCAACCTACCCTATTATTATTTTTTAATATATTTTTATGACAGAAGTTGTAAACTTACAAAACAATCATGCATATGTGCAGAATTCCCAGACAACACCCCTCTATCAACACACCACACTGTGGTGGAACATTTGTTACGGATTATCAGGTATCAGATTATTACCAGGTCCATAGTGTACATTTGGTACACTTTTTCCATACTCCCCCATTATCAACACAGTATGTCTTTGGCATAGATGCATGATTACATTATTACTGTTAACCACAGTCCATAGGTCATTCCAGTTCTATTTTTCCCATGCTTCTCCATGTTCCCACCATCCTGCAGTAGTGATATACATCTGCTCTAGCTCACAAAGGACACTCTTGCATCTGTACCATCAACCACAATTCTCATCCACCTCTGGGTTTACTGTGTTTTATTCAGTCCTTAGATTATTATCTAGCTTTCTTTCAATTGGCATTTACATCCCTAGAGTATCCTTTTCAGCCACATTCCCATTTATAAACCAGCTGTTACTCACTATAATGCATTCCCATCTACTCTATATATTTCCACACTTTTAAAGTTAATTTGAGGATTGACAACCACCATATCAAGGAAACGAGAGAGCCTACAACTGCAAGCAAAAGAGTCCCATCTATCAGCTGTATGGGATTGAAGCCCTCTCTCAATTTTAGGTGGAGTGGACTTAATGGTATTCTACTACAGACATATTGTGATTCTAGCAATGGAAGAAATTAAACATTGATTGGAGCCAGTGGCCACTGGAGGCTCTGGGGGCAGGGAGAGGGAAAAACAGTTGTAATACGGGGGCTTTTTCAGGACTTGGGAATCGTCCTGAATGACATTGTAATGACAGATATAGGCCATTTTATATCGTTCCATAACATGCAGAACAGTGTGGGAGAGAGTGTAGACTACAATGTGAACTATGGTTCATGTTCAATGGCAATGCCCCAGGATGCGTTTATCAATTACAATGAATGTGTGACACTATTGAAGGATGTTGTTTATGTGGGAGGGTGGGGAGTGGGGCATATGGGAATCCCCATATTTTTTGTGTAACATTTATGTAATATAAGTATCTTTTAAAAATAAAAAAATTATAAAAATAAATTAAGTTAATTAAAACTTCTACATACATTAAATATCAGTAGTCCATCTCAGTCCTCCTCTTATCTCCTTTAAGAATCCACCATCTACCACCAGGTCTTGAAGATATTTTCCTACATATTCTCGTAGAAGCTTTATGGTTCTTGCTTCTATATTTAGGTTTTTTTTTTTAATCTATTTTGAGTTAATTTTTGCATAAGGTCTGAGATGGGGGTGCTTTTTCCTTCTTTTGGCTATGGATATCCAGTTCTCCCAGCACCATTTGTTGGATGGACTATTCTGCCTTGTCAAAAACCACTTGACCCTAGATGTGAGGGTCTGTTTCTGAACCATCAATTCGGTTCCATTGGTCTATGCGTCTGTCTTTATGCCAGTACCATGCTGTTTTTACCACTATAGCTAGGTAGTATGATTTAAAGTCTGGAAGTGAGAGTCCTCCAACTTCACTTTTCCTTTTAAGATGTTTCTGGTTATTTAGGACCCCTTACCCTTCCAAATACATTTGATAATCATGCTTTCCATTTGTTTTAAAAATGCGGGTGGAATTTTTATCGGGATTGCATTGAATCTGTGTATCTATTTGAGTAGAATTGACATCTTAATGATATTTAGTCTTCCAATCTGTGAGCATGGAATGTTTTTCCAATTATTTAGGTCTTTTTTTATTAAACAATGAGTTGTAGTTTTCTGAATACAAGTGCATTACATCGTTGGTTAAGTTTATTCCTAAATATTTGGGTTTTATCTGTCATATTTTATTTTCATCACTCTTTTGAGACTTTTAGTTACTTTTACTGATATAATCTTCATTTCTAAACTCTCTTCCAAGCCTCTCTCTCCTGTTTTTTCTTTTCAGGCTGTAGCACACCCTTTAATATTTCCTGCAAAGCCAGTCTCTTGATTACAAACTCGATCTCAAGTTTCTGTTTATCTGTGAATATTCTAAATTCGCCCTCATTTTTGAAAGATTGTCTGGCTGGAAGTTTTTCCCTTAAATATAAGAGTATCTTAAATATATCATACCACTGCCTTCTTGCCTCCATGGTTTCTGATGATAAATGGGCACTTAATCTTATTGGGTATCCCTTGTATGTTATGCATTGCTTTTCTCTTGCGGCTCTCAGAATTCTCTTTGTCTTTGGCATTTGACTTTCTGATTAGTATGTGTCTTGGAGTTGGTCTATTCAGATTTATTCGGATGGGAGTACATTGTGCTTCTTGGACATGGATATCCATGTCATTCAATAGGGTTGGGGAATTTTCTACCAGTATTTCTTCAAATATCCCTTCTGCCCCTTTTCCCTTCTCTTCTCCTTCTGGGACACCCATGACATGTATGCTAGGATGTTTCTTGTTGTGATTTAGTTCCCTGAGACCTTGTTCAATTTTTTCCATTCTTTTCTCCATCTGTTCTTTTGTATGTTTGCTTTTAGAGGACATTTCTTCAAGCTCACCAATCCTTTCTTCTACCTCCGCAAATCTGCTATTATGTGATTCCAGTGTATTTAAATTTCATTTATTGTCCTTTTCATTCTCCTAAGATCTGCTATCTATGTATGCTTTCAAATTCTCCTTTGTGCTCATCCAATATCTTCTTAATATCCTTCATTTCTTTAGCCATCTCATTGAATTTATTAAGAATATTTGTTTGAACATCTATGATTAGTTGTCTCAACTCCTTTATGTCATCCGGAGGCTTGCTTATCTTGTTCCTTTAACTGAGCCATATCTTCCTGTTTCTTGATGTGGGTTGTAATTTTTTGTTGGTGTCTTGGCATCTGGCTTACTAGATGTATTTATTCTTTAGTTTAAGGCTTTCTTGCCTTTTCTCCTTTGCTGGTTATGTAGTAGGAGCCAAGGATGTAGTTGGTGCTGTAAGCTGTGGAGGCTCAAGCCGCCCGCATTGCCCCAGGGACTGAAGAAGCTTCTCTCAACTTTCTCCTTTGCCAGGGGTAGTGACAGAGCCACAGCTGTGTGGAATAATCCAAGTTGTGCAGGCCTAGACTGTAGTTGCCCAGAGAGACTGATGGAGCTGCAGGTGTGGGCAGCAGTCTATGCTGTGTGGGTCCAAAATGACTGCAGTTGCCTCAGTTGACTTCCAACTACTTAGTCTGTGCCGGCCCAACGTATCTGCAGTTACCCAGAGAGGCTGGTACAGGTTCCACCAGCTTCCTCCCTGCTAGAAGTGGGGCTGAAGCCTAGGCTAGGGCTGCAGGCCGATCTGGGTGAAAGAAACCGGTCCTTCCCGTCATTGTGATTTTCAGTCAGCCCGGCTTGCTGTTCTTAAGGTTATACTTTAGCCCGCCGAATTTACTAATCAGTAACTGAAATGGGTGGCCAACTGTCTCTTCCTCCCGTTTCTGGGAAATGGAGCTTCCAATCCCAGCCACAGACTAGCTCCTGAGGCGGAACGCGCTGCCAGAGCAGGATGATCACTGGCTTCCGCAGCGTGGCCTGTGTTTTCCCGGAGAGACTGGCGCAGCTCCCCCGTTTCCTCCCTGCTGGGTCTGGGGCTTAGGCTAGAGCTGCAATCTGATCTGAATGGAAAGAAGCTGGTCCTTATCAGCGCTGTGATTTTCAGTCAGCCCCGCTTCCCCTCGTGCCAGGGGCGGACTTCAAATGGCAGTTACCGGCCTCTTTTCGAAAAGGTTCAAACTTTAGCTGTTCTTAGGATTATACTTTAGCCCGCCGAATTTACTAATCAGTAGCTGAGGTAGGTGCCCAACCGTCTCTTCCTCCCCCATTTTTGGGAAGTGGAACTTCCAATTTCAGCCGCGGAGGTGGCTTGTGCCTCCAGTGGAGAATGGGCACTGGCCTCCGTGGTGTGGAGTGCTCTACTTGGGAATCTTCTCTGCAGGTAGTTGAGTCTCCTCCTTCCATTCTTTCAAGGATGTTGCAGGATGCTCTTCTGGTCTCCTGGAGCCCCCAAACAGGTGCTTTAGACAGCTCTGGGTGATTACTAACTGCCCTGTAGCATGAGCGGACTCTAGGAGCTCATTACTCTGCTGCTCTCTTGCTCGTTGCTCTATTGGCTTTTTAACAATACCAATTTTGACTATTATTTTTGGTGGTAGAGATTATATTTACCCTTATTAGTTTACTCTGAATTATTATACTACTTCGTGAACAACATAAAAACTTATAAAAGTTTAAGTCCATTTTACTAACACTCCCCCTTTAAGTGTCCTATATTTTACTTCTCCATATTGTTGGTCTCCTGGTATCTTATACCATTCAGCTAACATTTAGCACAAGCTAAGTTGTCGAGGATCTTTTTTATGCTCATGTTTTCATGGAAGTCATTAAAAATGACATAAAGTATATATATATATATACACACACACACACACACACATACAAATATGTATATACATTTTAAGTATGGCATCTACCTCCAAAGCCTACATGTTTTGCTGATTTGTACCTATCCAATCAGAATAAAGTGGTCTTTGTCATGGACTCTATAGTACAGAGGTATATTACCCTTTCTCATCTTTTTACACCTTTAAAAAACCTGTTATTTTAAACCTATAGTTTTATCAAAAATGATGCTCCTCTCAGCTCACAGCACTTATTGTAATTTATTCCTTAGTTTGTGACCTGTACATTTAAAAGTTTTAATGACAGTCTCTGGAAAATTCCCACCTCCTAGCATTACACAGGATTCTGGTATTTCCTGGCTCTCCTCTAGGTTCAACTTCAGTTTTTGTTGTCACTGGTTCCCTTGTAAATCTGTGATCATTAAAAGACACAGGTATTAAAATCTGATTATCCCGTGGATGTGAATATGTACATGTATCTTATATTTTTTAAAAAAGAATGTATCACAAAATAACTTTAAAGAAAGGTTACCTATATGAGGGAGGGAGAGAAGCTAGGCTTCTTTGAATATACCTTGTTTTAAAGATTTTAATTTAGAACCATGTAAAATATTTTTAAATTATACAAAATTAAATTTTTAAAAATCTCTAAAAAAATAATAATAAATGAACCTAAATGTGAATCCAAATGGTAGCATTAGTACTAAAAGAAGAACTATTCCAAGTGATTTAAAAATCCTGTAATTCAAATGTATATCACTACTGGAATATACCCTAAGGCAAAAACAAAAGCAAAAATGAAAACAAAACAAAACTGTTTTCAATAATCACATTTTTGGTTGTGGTCTTGGTATTATTTTGACAGTGGTATGTTAATGTGAGACAAAACTAAGCAACTTAGTGATAGTTTATCATCCTGGTGTCCTTGAAAACTGGAATTCCCAGCATGGGAGAAAGATCTAGATTTAACATAGAGAAGGTAAATTAAAACCATAAAGTCCTGAATTTGAACTGGAAGAATCAGTACAATCATGATGCAATTTATTTTGAAAACATACTTCTATGTTCTGACCACTGACAAACAATGACCAACCCAGTAGCAAGGAACACCCAGAAAAATGCCCACTGTTCAATGGAGAAATGCCTTAGTTTGCATCTGGGGCAGAAAGTTACAAGATATGCCGGGAATATTTTGACATGTCAGACAGCAAGGAAGCTACGAAAACTAATAGTGTTAAGTTAGAAGGACTGAGGTATGAAATCAAATGAACAAAGATGGGTCAATTTGAGCATCAATAAAGCTATTACTGAAAAGTTTTGAAATATCAAATATATAGAAAGTCATGAGTTCCTATTAATACTTAACAAAATTTTATCACAGTTGGAAGCCAAAACAACGCATTTAGAAAAAAATTGGCAAAGAAAGAATCAAGTATGTCTTTTTTAAAATAAACTATACTGAGTAATCAAATAGCAGGGGAGGGGAAGTCCCTTTTTCGAAAAGAATTCCAGATTATACATGAAGAAAAAAATAGAATTTATTTAACTGCCAATTTACAAGACAGACACAGGATTATCCAGAGGAACATGTTAAAACTATACTACAGGGTTCTAATCAACAAAATCCACTCTAGGAAACCCTCCAGATATACTTCGCAATCTATCTCTGATAGATTACTTTTTTTTCTTTCCTGATTCCCAATCTATCACAGACTAAAAATCTTGTAAAATACAACCAAATGAGATTTAAAAAACACAAAACTACAAACCCCATTTTTTTCCCCATTATAACAGACAAGGAGACATAGAATCACTGTCAAACTGAAAGTTCCTAAACACTCCATTTCTGTACTTAAATCGTCACAAACTGGTTAACAAATTGCTTAGTGGACTAGCTTTGGGTTCAAAGACCTTATTTTGAGCAGCACTGCTTTGCAGAATAAATTATTTAGTTTCTTCATCAAATAAGTTGAGAGGGGGGAGGAATAGAGAACCTACAGATAAAAATAATTTGAAAGACCTATCAGCCAGTTGCAATGTATGAACCTTATTTGCATCCTGATTCAGTAAAATGCAACAAAAAGCATTTATGAGACAGTTGAAAATCTGAACTGGATTTTGATTTAATTGTGGAAGCTTTCAAGGATACTGGTTAGATTAAAAATAAATTTCTTTTAGAAATACATAATGAAACACGGCTAAATTTATATGGTATCTGAGATTTAATCATACAAGAGGGAGAATTGGCGATATATATTATTATTGTTCTGAAGTTGATAACAGACTAGGGTAATTAGTATATGAGGGTAAATTATCTTAGTCTATTTAATATGCTTCCTATTTTCCATAAGTACAAAATATTAAAATAAAATGTAAAAGTTTTAAAAACCTGACTCCCATTTTTTTTTTCCCAAAAGAATTCAAAAGAACAGTTCTGGAGAAGTAGGTTACCACAACATTTTGTGCCAGAAAAAGCTAAAAATGCTTATTATTGTATTCTGCTGACAGAAGTAAGCCTTTCTCATAGATTGATGTAATAAAACTTTTGAAGAGGTCATGTTGAAAACTTTTTAATGTTAAATGATGAAATGGTAGAAACTTATTCCAAATTCTCTCCCAACCAATAAGCAGAAATATATCTGTATATATGATGTCCCATATGAGTGTGGTATAAATTAAAGAGGGAGGTGTTTCAAGGTATTTCGAAAGTCAAGAAAATTCTAAATTATATGCAAAATTTATTTATTTTTAGAAAACCTTACCAAATCTTTTGTAGTTGGAGCCCTATGATAAAAATTCTGAGCCTTGGGGGCCGGCTGTAGCCCAATGGGTAGGACTCCGGTCTACCACATGGGAGGCCCCGGGTTGGGGTTCCCGGGGCCTCTTCGAGCAGGCAGACTGCCTTGAGAAGGCAAGCTGCTGCAGGCAGGGCAAGGCCACCGTGAGCAGGGCAAGCCCCCGGGAGCAGGCAGGCCGCCGCGCAGTAAGCTGACTCAGCGGGTCGCCGCAGTGGGGGGAGACAAGCAGACACAGAACGCAAAAATGAACACAGCAAGAACAAGCAGAAGGGGGGAGATGTATAACTAAAATAAATAAATAAATCTTAAAAAAAAAAATTCTGAGCCTTGAGTTCAAACAGCAGCAGGGAGGAACATTATTTACTATGTATAACTGACATCTCTAACTAGGATGAAAACCACCCTACCTACCACTTTTACATTTAGCAGTTCCTCTTATAATTTAGAATACCAATTTAGAAAATATTTTTTCTAGATAATTTGAAGAAATGAAGTTACATGCTTAAGTTAAGATCATAAACTCCAAAATTAATCCAGACAAGATTAAAGAAAGCTGTAACTTCTCTAGTTTTAAAAAAATTTCGGAAGCAGGTCCAGGAAAAGAAAGAGTCCTCAAAAGAAAGATTCTTATTTACCCTGATTGTGCTGTCTTAGCTTCCTGGCATCTCATTCTCTGGCCTTTTAATAGCTCCTCTCTCATTATTACCGAATTCACCATATTTTTTGGCAAGTAATTAACATTTATTTAGGGGACTTATGTGTGGTCCTTGTCTGTTGACAGCTGAGGGACAGAGCATTTTCAAAGCCCATTCATCTGTACTCGTCAAAAATGAGAGGGGTCTTTTATAATGCATGTCTATGTGCACAGGGAGAGGCACGTGAGGGGCAGAACAGAATGCAGCGCTTTGCTCAAGAACTAAAGGTACATAACTTAAAGATGATCATCAAGGCGCGTAGGATATGTGTATGAACTTTTACAGAAAGCAGATCACAAAGAACAGACATTCTCAGTAGGGCAAAAGTTATACATTGGCAGTAATTGCGTAAAGGTTTATTGATATAGGGGTAATCAAGCAGTCGATATGGTTTTTAATTACAGCAGACTTCTGGCACTCACAAGCCACCCTCCTCTCCACCCCTACTTCCCTTGTCTGGGACATATAGTATTTTCTAATTTTGTTCAGGCTGTTGCTAAGTCTGAAACGAATATGCAATAAGATTGAAGACCAGTAACAACAACAACAAAAAACCTTGCTGCTTTTTGTTCTGCACTCCACTTCTTGCTGACTGTGGGTAACTCTTGAGCTATGATGGGAATAAGATATCTAAAAAAGTACTTATTTTTAAATTCTCTCCCCTAACCCTTTCTGTTATTAACTGGTATGTGCTAATCTTAGAAGAATGAGAAATCAGATACTAAAACAATGCAGTCAGCAGGCTTATGTCTGAAGCATGGACTACACTAAAATTTTCAGTGGCTGTGCCTAGCATCTACTAATGATCCACTGAATTTTTTTTTTGTACTCTTACAGCTCCTTACCAACATATTAAACAATAGTTCAATTAGGTTAAAAAGAAACTCTGGTGGTCCACAGGAAGTAAAGGATGCTTTGTAGTTTCAAGCTAACCCTATATTACTTGCTAGGTGCTACTTAAATGGGTCCTGGCAGAAATAGAAGGTGTTGCCAAAAGCAGAAAAAATATTTTCCTTGCACATTAAAAATATCAAGCAAATAACTCAAACCAGTCTGGGCCAAACATGCTGTAATCTAATTTTATGCAGAAAAACCGAGAGGTTTAAAAACCTTTGACTTGTACATGGATGGATAAAGCATAGTGAAACACTGTCATGCTATGAATTCCAGTAATATATGGAGAATTCTAAAATACTCCAAGCCACAAGGGTTGTAGAGAAGAATCTTTTCCACAATCATAGATAAGCAAGTCTTTAATAAATCAACCACAAACACAAGATGGTATTTTAAATATACAGTAGGAACATTTATTTTAACACTTCTAAAAGATATTTCTCCATGCCTGATGATTTGATATAAAAATCAAACCCATCATACTTTCCCCATCAGTCTCTCTACATCAAGGGCAATCAGGAATTTGTACAACATGAATATTTGCTTCTGAAACAAAAGGTACAAATTAAGTCATAACAAAATACACAAATCAACTGGACCCTAAATGAAATTCTAATGAATTCTTTCCCTTTTCCTCCAATCACCTAGAGCTTCTTTCTTCAGGCTCAGTCTGTTCCTTTTCCTTTCTTTGCTTGGCCATGAACTTCTGTTAAAAGCAATTTGCAATATGAAATGGTTATCAGACATTGTTTTGCTGGGTATGCACACAAATCTAATGTATTTCATTGAATTTACAATTTAAGAGATTCTACAAATTAAAAGATTAGAAATAGTGCCTTTATATTAATATTCCTTCCTTTCATTCATCAGTCATCCAATATTTGTGATATAGTAGGCATTATGCTTGGTGCTAGGGATTCAGTGGTCAATAAGACAGAAAACACCCCTTACTGCATGGAACTTACATAGGGGAAACAAGAAAGGCTAATTTTGGGGGACGGATGTGGCTCAAATGGTTGGGCATCCGTCTCCCATATGGAGGGGACCTGGGTTTGATACCTGGGACCTCCTGGTAAAAAAAAAAGAAAAGGCTAATTTAGAGCAAATTAATATAGATGAGATCATTAATAAGTTAATCTATATTTTAATTATTATAAAATAAATAATTATTTTATAAATATAAATGAAATAAACAATTTATTTTAAATCTACCAATACATCTATTTTATATATTTAACCTATTCTATTAATAAAGAAAGATAATTTAGGGTGGTGTTAAGCACTACTGATCAAATACAGTAAGGTAACTAACTGATTGAGGTTGACACTTTATGAGAGGGTGGGGGTAGGGTATGCTACTTTAACTAGGTCTTTGTGGGAAAGTGATATTTGAATTTAGACCTAAAAGATGAGCAAGAATTAGCCATACAAATGGGATTGGGATGGATCAAAGGGATAGCAATATAAAGATGCAGAGGCAGCAAGGGGCCTTTCTGTGTACAAAAAATAAGAGTAAAGAGGGCCAGGTAAGTTGGAACATAGTGAGAAAGAGGAAAAAAAAAAACTGTGTAGACAAGGGATCTAAATCAGGTAGGCCCTTAACATAAGTCTGGATATTAATCCTAGTGCACTATGAAGTCACAGAAAGATTTTCAATAGACATGACACAATAAACTAAACTGAGAGCAGAGATAGAATAGCATAATGTTTTAAGGGCTTGGGCCTAGAATAAAACAGAGCTGGGTTAGAATCCTAGCTCTGCCATTAATGAGCTATGTGACTTTGGGTTTAGTTACTTAACCTCTTTAAGCCTGTTTCCTCATCTTTAAAATTGGAATAGACTCTATTTCATGAAAGTGGTAGGAGTATTAAATAAGCCTCCAGCATATAACAACTTAATAAATGTTAAATAAATGCCTGTGCCACAAATTCAGTGGTGAGAGCAGGCAAAACAACTCTCAAAACTATCAGGAGGAATCAGAATCACTGCTTCAACTGGGGCTACTGATGATTCTTTAAAGTAGCACTCCTCAAAGATAAGTACAACTAATAAATTTGTTTTTGTGATTAAGTCAGTTTAGGAAATGGGTTAAAGTTAAGCAGGATCCTTTCTGTCTAGACATTTCAAAAATTTTAATATACTAAAGTATATATGACTCTGTAAGAGGGCATCATAACAGTTTTCTCTACTTTGTCAGAAGGGATATGTTAAAATGGACTTGTGATCTGTAGAACCTACAATGGCAAATGCTACTGTTCAAGGAAAAGGAGCAAGTTCCTGGCAAGGTAGAGTGAAGGACAAAAATAGGATTTTGGACTTAAAAGGAATAAACTCGCATAAATATTCAGAAGTCCTCCCAAAGGGAAACGTTAAGTAATTCAATTAGAAGACAATAATGGCAGTTGAAGGTTTTAAGGAGTTAAGAATAAAGAACTATTTACCTCTGTATTTTGCTTATGACGTGTACTTTTGCAGTGATTTGTCATTGCTTTTTCACCTGAGTAGAAGAGGGAACAAATTGGACAGAAGAATCCAGCCTTCGGTACAAGAAAATCTAAATCTAGAGGACCGAAAGAGAGAGGGAAGAGAAAAGACGAAAAGTAATAATAATTTATCTCCAGTTGTGCTGTAATAAATGTATCTATTTATCTAAATATTACAAGAGCAATAAAGCCTTTAATCATCAAACAGGTCTTTATTTTATTTATTTTTAACAAATTCTTTAGTGTTCCAGAGCCTCCAGGGAATGTTGAATGCCACTACTGAACTGGTACACTGCAAGCTGAATAGGTCCCCATGGAAAATCTTTAAATAATAAAATTCTGGATATCCTTCAGAATACCCATTCACTGGAAAAGATTTGGTAGAGTCTTTGAATTAAACCTCTTTTGAAGAGGGAGAAAAGGGAGAATGATGGACAATTGTCTGCCTAATGATATATTGACTAAACAATTAAGGTCCTCTTTAATGCTCCTTAGCAGACCATGAATTTTCTGCCTGATCAAGTTAACTTCATTCTCACCAGAGCAGCAAGGTAAACACCAGGAATAAAAAAGGAAACACATGTCTCACTTAAAGAGTACAATAAACAATCCTGCCTGGTTAAAAACAAAACAACAAAAAACTAGTAAGTGGGAGCAGATGTAGCTCAGTGCTTGAGCACCTGCCTCCCATGTACGAGGTCCTGGGTTCAATTCCCATACCTCCAAACAAACAAACAAACAAAACAAACAAAAACTACTAAGTTAATGCTGATGTGCGAAACTTGTTAATTTCTACTCTATAATAATTAATGTTACTCAATTATTCATCTAAACAACAGAACACTTTTTATGGTGTTTACTTTGTATTTCATAGGAATAAGGAAAAAAAATGTGAGTCTTGCTTTACCTTCAGGAGTATCAGCTGCGTCTGATGTATCTATAGAAGGGTCATCTATCTTCTTGCGCTTTCTTTCTGGTTCTGAATCATTTAATCCAGACTCATCATCAACTGGTCATTAAAAGTTTTCAGGGGAAAAAAAAGTTACTTAAAACAGATTCACAGACGTATGAAACTAACACTGGACAATCCTCTGTCTTCAAAAATTAATTTAATCTCACCTGACCTCTCCTTCATACAATATTCTCCAAGATTATCTGATGTAAGGAAAACATGGATAAATCGGCTCAGTTTTATTAAATGGATTTAGGAGTACAGGTCTAAAGCTAATAGCGTCTTTTATTTCTACATTGCTCTAGAAAAGAATTTAAAGTGTAAAAGAAGCAGTTCAAATTTTATAATTACAGGTAAAACTTAACCTGTGTATGGAAAGCATTGGGTTGAGGGGAAAGTGTGGATTAAGGGGCAAAGAACATGAGCAGAGAATAATTCTGATGCCTTGTACTGAAATCCTTAAAACCTGGGAAAACTGCCTAACACCCTCATTAAGACAGAATTACAGGGCCCGGCTAGATAGCTCAGTGGATAAAGAGCTCGCTGGGAAACCACATGGGAGGCCCTGGGTTCGGTTCCCGGGGACCTCTCCTAGCGGGCAGACCGCCTTGAGAATGGCAAGCCGCCATGGGCGGGCCGGAGCCGCCGTGGGCAGGGCAAAAAGCTGCCACGGACAGGCAAAAGCCGCCACGGGCAGGG